>DWGJ01002427.1:0-15802 GCA_018246895.1 Aspitha aspitha aspitha | reverse complement strand
GATCATTGTATCATTATAGTCAGCGACGGTTATGAATCTGATTCAAATGAAAGCCAATTTTGGAAAAAAGTTCCATTTTAATAGTTTTTAATAAATGTATTGAAATCTTCCTCATGACTTAGCATTTTTAAGCTAAACTTACCCTTTAACAAGATTGTATAAATAGTTCAAGTTTTTGTAAATTAATCAGATACCTTACAGTTCGTTGATCAAAATTGACATTCCTACTTCAAGTTCTTATTTATCACCTCTTTAAACGACCGAAACTAAGAGTTGTAACGTTATACTAAGTTTATTCCCGACTTTGGTAAAAATTCCCTTGGGACCCGATAGTCTCGCTGAGGCAGACGAAGTCAAAGACGTCTTGCATGATCAATGCTGTGGGGAAATTAGACTCGACAAAATTTTGTAGATATAATTCCGACAAATGTAAAACTCATCGTCTTTAATTTATGAACGGGTTATATAACAAGGTTTTTACACAAAACATACATACTAAACATTCCTGTATATTAAATAAACTCGGTATAATTATTATGACCAGTATAATTAAAAGAAAACGTCTACTTCCATTTAAATTGAAAAGCTTCATAGGAATCCTTAGTAGTGTTGATCTGACGAAGGGTAGTTGGACACTTGGCGGGTTTCTACGACCGCAATAGCCAAAAGAATTAACTTATACTGTACATTTTAATTTACGAGTAACAAAAAGATCTAAAATGAAGATTTTCTCATATTAAGTGCTTTAGAAGCAGCAAGCCACAAAACTATAAAGGCACATTATAGACGATAGAAAATTTAAAGCAGTATTAAATACGACACAAATTGCACTTGGTTTTATTTCAACTCAAAGTACACCAAATTGTTTTCAATATAAACCGTTTTCAATTAATTTTTTTCCAATAAGACAGATTTTATGTATTTGTTTTTTTTTATTCATAATTTTTTGTTTTCACAAAGGATTTTCTATCTAAATTGTTTTCTGTAATAATGATTTATCATTACGTAACAATATATAGTTGAATGTGTACTTGGCACGGTAATTTACAGTGAAACTGTTTATGCGGTATTATGTATTTTCAGGTACAAAAATGGTAATAACATTTATTTCATAACACACTTATAGTAAAGTAAGAACCTGATCAGAATAATAACTATGGTTAACGATATAAAATTCTCTACAAGATTGAGCGGTCTTCTTAAGAATACAATAGACGAGGTACGCGTTAACAAAACTTTGCAATAATCAAAATGCGCATAAATCTCAACTTTCCTCGTGAACAACTTCGAAGGAAAATGTCGCTTTCAATTTCATCAAACCGGTTGTTTATCTTATTTTTGTTTGGCCGGAAAGTTTTATGTAGTTCTATCGACGGGGCCATCAATCTTGAGTAGACTTAGGGGATTATAGGACAATTTCATAGAAACACGTTCGTTTTCATTGGCCCGTTTAAGTAATAACTCGTTACCTATAGATCTTTCAAAATCTTCGTACCGAATAAAAGAATGTCATTATCAGTGAAAACGTTTTACATTCATTTGTAAAACAAATTTGCAGTTTAAAACTAAGCAACATAAGTGAAACTTTTTTGCTTTAGGATTATATTTTATGAAAAACACTTTTATCCTGGTCGTTTAGATTTACGTCTAGGGTAACATAACCTGAAGTTTGAATATAAAATATGCAATAACTAATTCAAAAGTGTTTGAGTGTGAAAACAAGTGAAGCACGAAACAAAACCAATTACCTATATATATTAGAATACCTATATATATATATATATTAGTAATTGTACCGAAAAACGTTCTGAAATTTACCCATTAAGAAAGAATCAGGACCTATTGTGGTAGGCAGAAAAAACAACGCCTTGTTTGGTCACTTCTTACAATAACAAATACGGGACCAAATGCGGAATAAAAACTACTCAAGCTTGAATAGCCACTACGTAGGAAAGGTTCCGTATATTTACACTAAGTATGTACCTATACTTGCGATAGAGGTGCAGTATATCATATTGTGCAGCAATACTTTGAGCGATGTATAGATATATTTAGATGTATGCGTAACAAAGATTAGGGGTTGACCCAAAAATGAGCTTTGTTTCATTACCAACTGACCTCAAATAAAAACGTGCCTAATCGTACTATTGTTATCGAGAGCGTGTTAAGCTTGGTACGGTTCGGATTATCGACGCATTGTGAATGTTCCCAGAACTTACCTGTTGATTTATAAGCGCCATTCGTTTCGTGATATTGCGACCGACTCGTATTAGCCCATATTTCACCTTTACTCGCCATAACTCGTCAAAGAAAAACCCGTAATAAAGCAAGCCGATATTATGTGTATAGTCGTGCTCGTAACGTATGTATGTACCTACATGCAATAGGTAAAATTAAACTTTATATGAAATTTTGTATTTATCACAAGAATAAAAAAACTACTTGGAAATTCACAAATTTACTTGTATTACTAACCGAAATTTACAGTAGAGTCACGTGTCGACAAAAAGTACAAATAAGGGGTACAAGACAAACGCATCAATTTGTCCAAAGGGAGACAATTAGAAGTAGATCTTCTATACGATATTCACTGCACGTCCTCATCGAATCTCATTCGAAACAGAACTCGACTGAATAGCGCAATTTCTATGATTTGTGGGTAGTTGTTGATGGAGACGTTTAGAAATGTTTCGTCTGAAAAGACAATAATTATACCAACAATGCATATTGAAAGCAAGGAAGTATTTCCATACGAGGCGTTGACTGAAGCTTTGCATTCGTACTGAACTGTTTATTCAAGCAACAATGAAACTTACAAGTGGCCGTTCCGTCACGCCATATTTTTTTAAAAGAATACTCGTTCAAAAACTGTCGAAACATTTGTAAGTCCCATGAGTGCCGGAAACCGAACGTTGAAATGAATATATCAAAAATCATTTACGTTCACCGGTTAACCGCTCCACATTCTCGTAAATATTACGGTTTAACGTTTCGAGCTCAATTTACGAGTTTTTACGGCAATTTGGCGCAACCGCTGATTTTCACGTTTGCTACGTTACATTTTGTCGCCAAACCTAAATATTTTCGTATTTATTTTCATACAAATAAGCTAAATAAATACAAAAGCTTAATTATAGCAAGATACTAGTACATACCTATATACAAGACAATACTCGTATAAGGAGTAGGTACATGGAAGTGTTGATAAATGAGAACTGAGGTAATCAATCAAATGTTCATATGAAAGAATAAAAAAGCGAATTTAGGAAAGCTTACACCAACATTCATACTTATTTGCTGCTTCTATATCCGAGAGTACAATATAAATGGCTAAATGTAAATGGTCGAGGAAAGCGCAAATTTCTAATTAGACTATCTACAACACATTAATTATTACGTTAAAGCGAATCCTAGCGGAGAACGGTTAGTAATATTTCAGCAAACTGCAAACTGGGAACAAACATAAATCGTATCTGATGTACAATGCCCGACCACACTCCGCTTCACATGTCACATTACCGTTCCCGTGTCTCCGTTTAGCTACCAGTTAGGGATTTTCGTTCTCCTACAATTATTGTAAAGTTAGCAAATGACCGACTAAAGATAAAATTTTAATGTTTATCCAATTAAATGTCTATGGCAGTCTAAAAATCGTAACGTTCTTCTTCTTGTCTATTTTCGAATAGCTCTAATATTGTACAAATATTATTATTATATGACAATATAATACTAATTTACATGTTATTTATTTAGAAGTATGGATCATAATACTTCACATTGCTATATAGCGTAAGTTCCAACTGTGATGTTTCATTGTTACAAAACACTTTTAGATCAACGTTAAGTCGCTGAGAATACTGACAGTATTGAATTCCTGGAATGGATAAAATTCAATGGATACTTAATGATTCTAAATTCATATTTAACCTAACTACTCATATTACTCTGCCTCTTTGGAGCAACATTGAAAAAAATTGTACTATTACTAGGAACTACATACAAAGGAAGTTCTCGCATGAAACAAATAGGTATTGGCGCATGGTTACAAAAGTCAAAATCTGTTGCTTGTCAGATACAACCAGCATACGTACATTATTACACTCGCAAACAGTTCACAGTGCGTGTGATCGGTCGATAACACACACGTGTGTCAAGAGCAGTTGCCCCGAAAATCGGTGCCATATGGCGAAGCCGTTTACGATTCGCAAAAAAAACCGTTACCTGAACCTACTGGTACAAGTGTCGCTTTCGAGAGTTTTAAGTCCAGCTTCGCGTAAAAAATCGCAGCGCACAGTTATGTGATTATGAGGTTATCATCATTTTGATAAAAAAATATCCATATTTTGCTGGTATGGCGGGAGAAAAGTGTATAAATCGTTTTTGTAATCGATTTAAGAGAAAATAAAATCATTGTGGTAGTGTCGTGCCTATTATTTTTTCACAATAATGTCCAATCTTAAATAGAAATGCGCATTAAAATAAATTTATGCATCAGCCTAAAGTAGTACGCGCAGGTACCGTAGCTTGCGGATTACTTGTGTATGTAAAAATAGTGAATCTACGTATTCATCTCAAACAACTTGTATATTTTTATTACAAATAACAATGAATTTATGTGTAATTTATTTAAACATTTTGCGAGACGCTTCATTATACTTAGTTTGATTGCCATTTGTTTATATTCCAGTCCTAATCATAGACGAGTAGATCTCTAGTTACCACCTGGACACCGTATAAATTGTCGAAAATTATAGAGCCACGATGCGATATTAATTAAATAATATAATACATAATAAAAACACATTCTAACTAACAGTAGGTACACCAGTCCCGACAAAATGCACCTTTACATCATATTACATAATGAAGCTTACTAATCCTTAAAGTTGATGAGCCAAATTGTATGTTACTTAATAGTGTTCATAAGTAATCGGTTCAACATAAAACTATTCGTACAAAACACCGCCCAACACACGTAATGTGTACAATGTCGAGGGCCGCAATCGACGCAAAACGCCGCTTTGCATGGAAATTTAGTTCGCCATTAACGGTACGAAGCGGCGGCTATAAATTTAAAATAAGCGTAACATGTCGTGAAATGGACGTGAAGTCACATACTCGTAAAACATCACCCCGATGACAGACGACCATGGCTGGGTGGTCCCTGGCACCGCACTTATGATCCACCTAGCTTAATTTTGACGATTGGAATTTGTCTATGAAAACATATTTAATAAGATTCAGGGGTTTGGATTTACTTACCAGTGACTTTACAAAGCAATCGTTATAACGGTGAAAGAAAACACTGCGAGGAAGGAACCCGCACGCGTTAGAATTCTGTACAATATTCTCGGAAGTACATATGTGTAGTTTTAATTTATGGACCTTTAAAAGAGTGAATGCATTTTATTGATGAAATGATGATGAATCATACTCAAAGCACAGTAATTGTAACAAAGCAACATAACTGTAATGCTATTCCATTGTTAACGCTACCAGTAAATTATATAAATGCAATATGGAACAAAATAATTTCATTGAACGTCGCTTATGACGTAAATAAGGTATTGTTAAAGTATCGTAACTGGATATTTAAACGGTAACAAATGTGTATATTCCTAAAGACAATTTAATAGTCCACTTAAATATTCACTCAACTCGAAGCAAATAGAAAAGTAGGAATAAGTTATTTTCCATGAGCCATAACAATTTCTTATTCAGTTATTCAGGGACAATTAGTGTCGCTTTGCTTTGAGACACCTGATACGCCTAACTATTACAAATTATTGATTCATGAAAGCACTTGCAATATTTGACAACTTTATAGGAATCGTTTCTTTTAAGTGTGCTTGCTTTTTTCTAGTTTTATACAACCATCGACTAACAGCAACACATTTGTGTATTAACCGAAGCAGGACGAACATAAAAAATAAAACCATTTATTTATTATAGATCTCAATGTTTTAGGCAATATCATATATAATTTTGTTGTATCAGATATTGATTTGAAGGGAAGGGAAGATTTGAAGGGCCGAGATATCAAAATTTACGTTAAAATATGCGTAAAAGAAAAAATGCTGTCGACTAAATTATTTGACTCACTTGTAATATTTTTTATTCCTAACTGAGAGAATCGAGTAATTTAATTTGGCAATCTCATACATACATGTGTGCGTAGATTCCTTATACATGCTTAATATAAACACCAACGTCGAGATGCCATCGGGGTGAAAATAAAGTAGGCGAAAATTTCTCGTGTGAATTAACTTGTCGCTATAAATTATACGTAACGAAACGTTGGGTGTTTATCCTCATGCATACGCAATACGCACAGGAAAGTTTTAAATTATCATATTATAAACACAAACGAAGATAAATTTACATAAAAATTTTCCTATATGGATATAGGTTAAATTTACAGGAAGCTTTCAGTATTGATGTTGTTTTTAAGGCAAGTATAATTTACGATCTTAGAAGTTCGCTTTCGTCTATTTACACGTATGAAATACGAGTTACTTCAATACTTACTCATAACTAAATACGACATCACTCAGAATGGACGAAGTATTCTTGGATTATGCAAATTTTCAACTAAATACATTTTTAATTAGATGCCTACTAATTGATTTGAAAATCTGCCGTAATATATCAATCAAAAAATGATTTCTCATATTAAACGAGAGTCGGTACAGTGATCCGCGATTAACATTACTCATTTATTTAGTCTCAGTCATTTTTCTTTCTGAATTCGACAACGATGACATTACATGACATTTGGCGACTTAATATAATAAAGTCAAATGACACCGGAGAATTAGGAAAGGACGATTTATATAGTCTGGACAGTTTGAAAAGTAAACTTTGAACTTTGCACAGTGCTGGTGGGGGAGAGTTTACTAATTTATTGGTCACACCACTTAGAGAAAACTTGCTAATGTTCTCAATCGAGTACGTTGATCTTTGTAATTCATTTCAAGAGTAATTAACGAGTATATACGAGTATACTTGTAAAAGGACATTGGAAATAGACGAGGTGAAAGAATTTTCTCAAAATCATAAGTAATGAACATTCCTAATTCTGCCTGCTCTTTCGAAAATAGACGTAACAATATGTATGTATTTTCACATCTATACTAATATTATAAAGCTGAAGACTTTGTTTGATTGAACGCGCTAATCTCAGGAACTATTGGTTCGAATTGAATAATTATTTTTGTGTCGAATAGTCCATTTATTGAGGAGGGCTTTATAACATCACGCTATCACTAATAGGAGTGGAGCAGCAATGACAAATGTTGTAAAAACGGGAAAATATTGATGTCCATGCGAGCGAAGCTGCGGGCACACCTAGTTACGTATAAACAACCACAAGAATGACGCACAAAACGCCGCTGCGTATGGAGCAGGGCGCAACGTAAACATATATGTATGTATAATCTGTATATTTCACCGCATATCGCGTAAGTTATGGACGACGCAAGACGAAGTGGCGACACAAGAGGGGTTACATTTTTACACGTAGTATCATCTTTTGCATAATAATAAAAACATAAACAGTAAAGTTAGGCATTCTTGTCCTAACATTTAAAATTGGAAATGCTATTAGCATTAAAATTTTGGTTTTGCCATCCCTCCGTACTTGTTCGT
Organism: Aspitha aspitha aspitha; assembly: GCA_018246895.1. Taxonomy (NCBI): domain Eukaryota; kingdom Metazoa; phylum Arthropoda; class Insecta; order Lepidoptera; family Hesperiidae; genus Aspitha; species Aspitha aspitha. The sequence continues at coordinate 8,155 of DWGJ01002427.1, read as the reverse complement.
TTTTATCCCACGTAATTAAGAATCACTAACGGTCGGCAATGTACAAATAATAAAAAAAATAAGTACATTTACAATGTAATCAGTAAACACTCATCAAATTAAATAATAATAGAAATTTTACCTTGGGACTACTTCACACGCGGCCATCAATTATGTTATTATATGGTTAAGGTAGTAAGTTCTACTTAGCGTACTTTTATTTTATTGATGACGACAGGACCCAATTATAGTTTACCAGATAGTTTGCAAGAGAAAGACATTAATCGTCTATGTTTCATTTCTTACGTGTTCTTATCTCTTTGGGGAAGGGAGTGATTTATACTTTTAAAGATTATTCATGTAATTTGTAAATTGTGGTCAGCTAGCGCCTAATACTGTTAACACCCACAAGATTAACGATCAGCTAACTGTATATTATTTCTATATATAAGTGTATATTAAGATATCATTAATTCCTCTTCAACATAAAATAAACCTCAGTCAGTCGAGGTGTATAGTTTTGCTGCACGACAAGGAAGATGTTACACATATGCATATCACGCCAAGTCCCCAACGGGAAATAAAATAACAGATATAACATGTTATAATAATATTAATTTGTTAAGTTTTAAACATCTACACAAAATAAAGTAAGGAATGACCCTACATAGAGTGGAACGACATTGATAAATTGTGCGCCAAGTTTCTGCTATCAACAAGACTACATTGCAGCTTACTTTGAGGTTAAAGGACTTTTAATTGAACTTTGAAAGTATTTTTTGTCCATATATACGAATTCCAAATGAATATAAGAAAATTTTAGTACTTAACTGTACCAGAGGTCACTGCAAAAATCTATGTTATCTAATTAAACCAAATTGCACATATCCGTGGAATGTTACAAAATGTTATTATTTAAACATTGCATTATTATTTAGAAAAAAATCACAATTTGAAACGTTCCCTTCAGTCTACATAAACACACACACACACACACACAACGTTGAAATGTGATAAATCCGAAGTATACTCCACCACGTGTCCAGTAGTAGGTAAAATTAGAAAACGAAAAATTTCATTATTACACCCACACATAAGATATAACTGTTATACATACTCGTATAAAACAATTCACACTCTTGGGAACTTGTTCTGACGAGGAAATTTCCAGAATAAATCAAAACTTAGCAGCGGAATTCGCAATTAACCACCCTTACAGAGAACTTCAGTGAAGTATTATGGGTTAATTTTATCTTACGTAAAGACGGTATATATGTAATACAAGGGATAATAAAGTATAGACTTTCAAATCGCGGTTATTTTAGGAATGAGAGCTTCAAAAAACGGTTTTTATCACACCTTTTGTAATACTTTTTCCTTATTCATATATCGGGACAAATGTTATCCTATTATATTATAAAAAAGTAATAAAGAAAATGATAAAAAAAGTATTTCAATTTTGTTATTTAAATAAGATCTTTGTACACACCTATATTGACATCGTTAATTAGAAAATAATCGAATAACATTTTCGAGTGTTGTCTTCGACATTTTAAATTAGAATCATTCAAACGTGGTATCATACCAGATTAATTTAAATAATAATAACAGAAGCATGTCAGATATTAAATTCGAATTTCAGATTCCTTCCCTATTAAGTCTACTTATACTTTTATCCGACCACAAAATTCAGCAGTAGCTATGAGCAAATACTTGGTCTGATTAAGCAAACCTTGGTTACTTAATTAGTATAAGAGAAATCCCAACGGAAATGTTCCAAGAGCGCGAATGTTATTTTGGACCTATTTACGTTCAAATCCTTTGCAAAGAACTCGTGAAATATACTGAAATTGATATAATATAATAAAATTCCATCATTCACGCTGAAACAGTATCTTACTTACTTAAGAAAAAAACGTTAATTGTGTTATCAAAGTAGCCCAAAGGCTTCAATTCTAATTATAATGAAATAATTCAATATAAAAGCTCCATTATTTCATAAATGAAAACCAGAAAGTGCTCGCTGGGAAAATCTAAACGGTACATAATAGAAGCAGCAAACAGCGTTTTCCATTAACGGCTGCTGTTGGAAGGTAATGAACCTTTTGCTGAACTTTGCTGCAATAAATGAGCTTCGAGTGTCGTTATATAATTTTAATAGATAATGTCATAACGGTTCCTCTTTTAGTTCGTTAAACTAAAAAAACGAAATTATAAAATGTTCTCAATTTGCAGTGATTTTATTGTTTTTTTTCCTTTTAAATGTAAAACCGCATTTGCTTACATCACTTCGCATTAGATCATATATGTTAATAGTATTTTTGACGGACCCATTACTCAAACGTCAGGTTGTGTTTTATTTAGCGATTAATATCCCTACATTTCTTTTTAACAACACGTAAACGTTGTTCTTGTGAATACTTTGACCGGCGTGCACAACTTTTACAACAAGATAGCAACATGAAATATGATGTTACGAACTAACTTCGTTCTCGCGAGTTCATTAAGCAAAATACAGGAATTTAATTTATACGTAATTACTTATGTTTTCATAATTAGTTAAACGAATCCCTCACAAACTTGAAACGTAGGAACAAATTGGCATTCCAATGTATGTATAAATACGAGTATGTAATACGCAAATATGCTTGCTATGTTTCTTGTCTAAAGAATTGAATGACGACTTTATGGACTAGGTAGAATATAACCGTAAGATCAAATTGAAAATAAACTTGTTTACGCTCTAAATTTAAGATACATTTAAATTTAAATTAATTAAATAGCTTATAGAGTATAGCGTATATATGTATTGTATAATATAAGGCACTCAAGGGTAAGCGACACGTATTTGAACGGTTATCTGCTACTGGTTCTAAAGTGCTCTTACGGGGGTTTTAGCGCCGTCTACCAGATAAACATAATGAGAACACTATAAAACTAGTCTTCTTAAGTTCCCACAATCTTTTACCGACATTGAAAATTAATATCTCATGTTTACCAAAATTAGATTTCCCTTCATTACATTTGAATGAAACATTATTTTACCGTTTATATGTATGCTTTAGTGTATGATATCTGTACATAGTAATGAATGTATGTAATTAGGATACATTGATATCTAATAAATAATAAATTCAATATCTTATTATACCATGGTCGATGTTATATTTGCAATAATAGCGTTTTGAATCAGTATTTTCTAATGGCAGAAATTGTTACTTGATTATTACACTTTACGATTTTAGTGCTGCAATAATAAAATGGTTGTTTTAATACTTTTCCAGTGTAGTAAATATTACGGCATCGGTAGTAAAGCATCCGTAGTTTCACTACCGATGCACCGATTTCAATTCACCATATTCAATAGACCATAATATTAATTCCGGTTTCGACATTGCAGTACGTTTTAATGCACAATGCATTTTAAATTGGTAATAACATTTCCTATGACGTCAGGGTCAAATTTTTATAGACTGCAACATTCAATACATTCAACATGCAAAAAAACAACAGAAATGACTCAAATGAAGTGTTACTTGAAACACAATAAATTAATAAAATACCATCCATCCGTAACAAAGCACTAACAAGTACCGTCATCATCATGGTCAAGACTAAAAATAAAACTATCAAAGTCATTAGACATTCAGGAACAACGCTGTTGAGCGAATGAAATCAATATGCAGGCAATGCTCTCTTAATCAGCATCATACGGCACAGTCCCCATAACTCTGCGAGTCTAGTTTATATTGCAGTTAAATTAGTCGCTTCAAGTTCTATTCACGGGTAAACGTAAGTATATCCAGTCTGGAGCGGGACAATAGAAGCTCAGACCCACATACCGTTCCTAATTGTTTAATAATAATAAATAGTTCTGATACGAATGATAAGAGTTAACCGGGAAAAAAAATCACTTTATCTATTGGATAAATGGACAATATTATAATACTCGTATATTGATGAAAATAAAAATTATTTTTCGTTAAATTGTCACTTTGAATTCATAGAAAGTAATCCGTAAAATGAAGACATTTAAATAATTATGCGTAAAATTAACTTAAATATTGTTAGTCAATATTAATCCATACCAATAACGATACAGCAATTTGGCCGAGAAATTGTAGTTAAATTAGTTGTAAGTTGCTGACATGACTGCGCGGGAAGCATGTATTCAATCTTAGTTACAGAGAGTTTAACTACAGATACGTAGCGGAACAATTTCTGAGGTCTAGGAGTATTATTATAGTCTTCGTTACATTGCATAAAATTCAGTTTCCTATAGCTTCTTCTTATGGTGCCTCTCCAACTAGTGAAGGTTGGCTATCAGCTTCCTATAGCTCCAGACATAATATTGGAAACTTGTGCCTTTAAAATACGATATTATGTGTGTAACCGTCTTAACATATTGATATAAATTCCTCGTAACGATGCAAGCGAGAGAGCACAGCTACTATTCGAGTGCCGTACTTAACTACTTATACTCGTATTGTATGGGTCTTATTTATTGGGAAGTATGAAATGTTTCATTATAATTTGATGATTTCACTCCAACAGCACGTTGCTTAAACGTGATGGATAAAATATCAATAGAACAAGAAAATATTGAATGAGATAAGATAGTAGACAAAGTAAAATATGCATAATTATATTAATGAGAAAGTATTTATAATAACCCCAGACTCCGTGGTAATACACTGAGATACCTTCGAGATGTCACAACTTATACTTAACCTCTAAAACTATTGTAAAAGTTGATTTCATATGCATTCTAAAAACAATGAGAAATATGTAATTGCACATTTTCTGGAGCAATAATCATTTACGGATAAATGAGCATCTGCCAGGTTGTTCCCTTTTACTGAATTAATGAACCAGTTGTAAGTCCCATATTTTGATATCATCATTTATCTGAGCCTGTGGAGTGACAGTATTCCTTTGTGTTGTGTCTTCCTGTCATTCATGTGAGGAGTAATATACTCTTCTGTATTTCCACTGTCATGAACTCTTCAAGGCAAAGGTGAATGGACTTTTTGTTTACAAACATCTCATCCTTAAAATACTCACATAGCTGTGCTGTTATTCCACTTTTCGTGAGTATCCAAAATGTTGATGTTTTTATATTCATTTAACAGAGACGGTTTATTTCTAATTTATCAAACAAATACGTCAGCACTTCTTTCGATATTTGAAAGTAGCATTAACGACAACAAACATTTCTACGACCTTAATACAACACATACCGCTGTAGCGTTTTATTTATCATTAGGTAAAACGTTGGGATGGATAAAAATCAGCAGCCGTCATACCATGACTGATGTATTGTAGTTGAATAGCGCCCTGTCTGTTTGTGAGCAGCTAAGACTCTTGCTACAACAAAAACGTACATCCATTTCAACCCACTTTCCGCGCATTTCGCTAATCATTAATCTGCCCTGGATGCGTTATACGCCAACAAACTGTCTAAGACACCCCTTGGCGCCGCGGTATTGTGTTCACAGCTCGAGTGCATCGTTTCATAGTATACCACGATGAATGGTGTGAAGTTATACGGTTTTATACGTAGTGTTTTATGTGCTGACAATGCATACAGTTTTAGCTTTTCTGTAACTACAAAAAAGTTGTAATAAAAATAAAATACCAATAACTTATTCATCCTTATTAAAAGGTGTTGAAACGGCTGTTTTAAGCCTTTTTTATTTTTAATCCTGGTAGAATATTTATCCTCGAATTTTCAGATGATACAGTGACATATAATGATTGATGAGATAAATTTGCGGGTACAGTAGCGAGTGATACTCGTACAGTCGGCAACATTATCCCGCATCGAAATAAGAAAGGGGCCATATCAAAGGCAGAAAGGCGGTATCCCCCAGGGTGAGACCTTTATTTATGGTTAGCCTTTGTTAGCTTACCAGGAAAATATAAATAGTTCTCGCTGAAATATCGAGAGCAAAGCTTTTTGAGGGTGCGATATTGTAGAAAATTAATGATGTGGTCAGTACTCCAATTGGATTAGGGGCTTTTGAATGGAAGTGCTTAAAAGGTCCGCGCATGTACGGCTTTGGAAAACACTACGTAAATTGGAAGCTGGTTAGGGGTTGTTTAGTTCAAGTGCCTTCCATTTACTTACGAGTATTCCAGCGTTCCGATTTTCATTTCCAGCATCAGAAGTTTTCTGAATTTTCGTCGACTTTATGGTTGAATAATTTTCAATCGCAATTTATTACTAGTGTTGGTATATGTAGTAACACTGATTTTAGTAAGTATATCTTTGTATAATAATAAATTAAACATTTTAATACAGGGAAAAAACAACAGGGAAAAACAACATGCAGGGGAAAAAAATCAGACGAAGATAACAGGTTTTATGCAATAAATGTTCTTATTTGTATCAATAATAAAGTTTGTTGTTTGGACATTATATACTTTATATTTCTCTCCATTTAGCTACATCTCTCAATAAAGCCATGAAATACTCTTTTTCTTCAGTATCGCTATAATAGGGTTTACTTTGCTCGTACCTATGTACATACCTAAACGATGTAAATATATTAAGATGTCGACTCATCTTTTAACTTATTGCCACTTTGTCGTAGTTATATATATTTAATACATTCCAACCTTTACTCTATAACGATAAAACAGTTCACCGGTAATTGGTTTCAAGTAAAGTTTTATTAACATTTAACAGAACGAAAAGTAGGGATAAAATTTGTTCAATCGCAGAAGAATTTAATGCTCGCAATAAAATTTTACCGCTCTGCCGTCGTGAGTTAACTGTTGAAACTCGTAAATAATGCAGATACAATAAGACTTAGAATGCAAAGCACAAATTACTGTTCATTGTAACACTACGGGTGGTGTTTCTACATAATACGTTGTTATAAAGATCAAACTGTTCAAGTTTAATGAAAGAAGATTTTTTTATTGAAATAGACCACAATCTCACCTGATGAAAATCGATGATGGAGCATAATATTATGACGTTAATAGTTCTTAAGTGACTAGTTATACACACTTACAGTAAATAAACCTATTTAAAAAAAGTTTATTTTAACGAGTTTTTTTATACTAACTTAAAGTCTAGAAAATACGAAAAAGTAAATTGTATTTAATACTATAACATATTGATATCTGTCCATTGCACAAATTACTGTCAATTGTGACTCTATATGTGGCCAATTACTTTTTCGTGGCATTAATATAACTTTAACTCTTTTCGATTAAGGGTCTGAATAAATGTATTTTTCGAATTCTATTAAAAAATAAAATACATTTAATAAATTGCCTTACATGCACTTGCTGGACATATATAATTTGGCATAAAGTAAATGTACGTAAATGAAGACATGGGATTACTTATAAAATTTGCAACATTAAAGTATACTAACAATAAGAGTTTAAAACAGCACGAAATAAGCCAAATTACTCCCACTTGCAGAGACCTTAAAAGTGGGACGACATTTGGTTGGAATCCCAGCGTACACGAGAGTTTAGAGGATAATGTTCTTTTAAATTTGCGGGCAAGGTTTATTAAAAAAGTTTCCGAACTAGTGTATTTTAGTTCAGTGTCCAAGTTGAGAGCGATTGTAAAGCCACATATTGACTTCGATGTGAACTTCCAGTTTTTAATTTAAGAACTGGGATACGAAGTTGAAAGTATTAAGTACCTACACGTTATAATAATGTGTTGTTTTATATACGAGTTCATTTATATACAAATAAATATGGCCTGCATACCACTTTTAGAAATGATCACTGAGAACCAAGGACCGACGCGTCAAACCTTAAACACGAATCATAACCTCCCTCCACCAACCCGCACTGGCAACATAACGTTTATTTCAGACATTTGTCAATAGGTAATATATATGCATGTATATTTCATACTAGCTGTTGCCGCGGCTTCGCCCGCCTTGAAATCAATGTGTCACCAAGTTTTTCCCGGATAAATGCTGACTCCGTCGAATTCTACACATGCTCCACAACCTCTATCTTCCAGTGAAACTCCCATCAAAGTCTATTTAGCCGTTCCGGAGATTAGCCCAGAGAAACAGAGAGTAAAGGGGCGTGACGCGGACAGACGCCGCCCGGCCCGACATGTCATGAAAAGACCGCTCGCCCGCGGAGATAATATTTTTTCGGTGGTTTAAATCTATAATATCTTCTAAAGTAT
>DWGJ01002426.1:0-15811 GCA_018246895.1 Aspitha aspitha aspitha | reverse complement strand
AAAACCGGAGGTCGTGGGTTCGATTCCCACCCAGGACAAACATTTGTGTGATGAGCACATTTGTATGTTCTGTGTCTGGTCGTAATAAAAATATCTATATAAGTACTACATCGTATGTATACATGTATGTTTATCAGCTGTCCGGTCACCGTGAAACAGGCATTAAATTGCCTAATTTGTGATCAGACAGCCGTGTGTGGAATTGTCCCCAGTTATTTATTTATATATACCTCTGACCGCTTGCAGGACGCTGGGGTCGCACATCCTCATCTCCTCGCACACCTGCTTGGGGTCGAGCTCCTGAACCAGGAGATTGATGACGAGGTCCGCATACTTGTCCACGAACTCCTGACAGTTGCTGCGGACGCTCTTCGGGACGGTCGCGCACACGCCGCGGACTATCTCCTTGATCTCGTCCTGGCAGATATTAGTGGGAAATTGTATTGCGTTTAATAGGAACTAGGACACTCGGGCAGTGCAGTGACTTGGGAAAAAAGTACTAGGCGTCTAATTCAAATTAGCGTCTAAAAATTTTTTAGATACGTTATTACTTCATTATCTGGTCCATATCAACTTAGTTTCTATTCAATCATAACTTTATGTACAACCTAAAAGTAGGGGTTACAAAGGGTCAAACCGAATGACTGGGCATTGTCTTCCAGTCAACCATGCGTGACGGTGATATGTTGTTATATGGTTTTTCTCCCGGTCTACTATAGCCCGAGGGGCGCAAGAGCCGAAGTACGATGACTAACACATGACCTACTTTGAGTGTACGTATATACCTTATAATGAATAAAACAATTTGAATTTGAATGGTATTCTTACCTCATTGTGTTTGTCCTTTAGCTGTTCGTCGATCTGCTTCATGATAAACTCGCAAAGGATGCAAATTTTCTTCTGTTTCACCGGTCGACCGTTCACAGTGTTGTCTGGGATCTCATTGGTTTCTGCCAATTGAAGAGTTCTTTTTATTTCCGTAGCTGTGATAGAAAACTGAACGATCTATCAACTGGTCGGATACAGCAGTAATAATTACGTTTACTTTCTTACTTTTAACGAATTTTGATACGGAATTTGCTGCCTACGAATGAACATAACATACTCTCATTTTTTGGCGCGATATTCACACGGGGTCGAGATCTACGCGCGTAGAACCGCAGGCCATAGCTAGTGATGAAATAATTAAAAGTAGTAGTAGTCTGTAGCAGGGATGTTAAGGAGCTCCATACCCGTAACCGAGACTAACAGATATCCCGTAACCGTAAACGAATTCGATACAAAAGTTTCAGATCATTTCGGAATTCTTTTGACTTTTGAAATTCCTTATAAATCTAATATCGACAATCGAAACTCTCCGAAATTAACGGATGATCCGAAATAGTTTCATATCCGTATCCGTACTCGAATGCGGTATTACAATTATTCCTATATCCGTGTCCAATCCGTATTCGAAATTTCATATCCCACATTAACATCCCTACTACATACAGACTATATTGTATGTATAGATATCCTTGTACAGTTACAGCCTATATCGTTCTAGTCATAGAACAAAGACCGATCTAACAAAATCAAACTTTACAGGGCAGCCATTTCAAAGTATTTTGTTACATTTTTTGACATAACTTTTTAAATTCGAAATGTATAATTATGAAAATTGGTACACATTTTATTGGTACAAAATTTTTCTGTAATCTACTAATAATATTTAGACAATATGGTATCCAAGAGCCTCCGAAACCGGCGTGTACGCATGAAGAGAATGACGAATGTAGATGAAACACGGCAGTTTGGAAGGATAGAGATATTTGGCACTCGCTGCTTTCTGCCTACCCCGTTAGGGACCTGGCGTGACGATATGTATATTACATAAAAACCATTAGTCGGTCATCTACACGGATCCACAGATGTAATTATAGTGAGGGTACCAATTTTTTGTGCGTCAATAACAATGTGAACGCGATTGCCTCACCACGATGTATCGGATCTAAGAGATACTCGGGGGTACCAGCGGACTAAACAGTAACTTTGGATGCGGCGGTTGACTAAAAAAATTTTATAAGCAGCCCAAAAGAAACACATGGTCTATATGAAACGACCCCGTCTAGAGTATCTATTGATTAAGCTTTACTTTACATGCTACTTCAAAGATTTCGTTATTTAAAAGGTACTTTAATTTTCACGTACGAATCCTATATTGTCGGGATAAAAAGTACCTTATGTGTAGTTCTTTAGTGTTTACTACATTCTATTCAAAGTTCCATCAATATGTAACTTTAAAAGCTTCGTAGATTGACAAACGGTAGGTACATATTTAAAACAATACGTCAGGTAATATTACATTTACGAGTATTCATGTGTCACATATTAATTTAATTTATTCAAAATGCTTAAACTATTCATAATTATTAAACACTTTTAAGCTTTTCTGTTATTAAAATTAAATGTTGCCATCACACTACACGTTATTGATGTAATTATAAATCCTTTCACATTGAAATGTCCAAGTTACGAAGTAATTATTTTCATGGCTCAACGTGTCCATATCGAGATTAAAGCGAGACATGTGGCCCGCGGCGCAGAACGCCTTGACGAATGTGATAATGTTCTTATTCGGATCTCGTTTCTATAGAGATCACGACTTATACGAGCCTAATGCCTCACCTTATTCATGAGCCAATCTACCTTAAGGAGCGAGCGAGGTCGCAACAGTTGTTTACTACGGCACAAAGGTACTCAATGCTATCAGGTCAATGACTTAATGACAATGTAACTTTAGTCAAGTCACCAGTAACTTCGCGAAGGCTTAACTATAATTTGAGCATCCATCGTATACCTAACCACGTTTTATCCTGTATTTCGATATACAAATTAATATCTGAAATTGTTTACACTGCACTTCTGATATCCAATTTTTATAGCGACGAGGAAATACAAGTTATATACTTATTATATAACTTGCATATGTAGTGACGATATCGATAGAAATTAAGTAGAAACAAACATAAGGCAAAGAAAACAAAAATAAATGAAACACTCATTTCAAGACACCATAACTTTGAATCGTTTTCTTCAGTGCATATATTATGAAATTACAATTTGGACCGTACCCTGTTACACCAAGTTTGGAGCCGGCATCGGATTTGATCCCTAATTTGTAAACTAATGTAATATTTACAAAACGAGCGCTGTTATGGGAGTAAAAGTTTAAATTAATTTGAATTAATGAAGATCCAGCAAACGACACCCCAATGTTTTTCTTATTTTGTCTTTATTGCGAATTTAATGCTCGGGAAGGTTTAAACTGACGAATATGTTATGTTACGTTGAAGAAAAGTATATGATACTTCTTAAATTCAAATTCAAATTGTTCTTTATTGTGGACAGTAGGTAATCGGATGGTAACATATATATGTACATATAAATGTGAATAAGCCAGTGTTACTGAGTTGGGGACGTATGGTGATTATGTGATCGTGTCGTCTAGGAATTCCTTTACTGTATAATAACATTTATCTATTAGGAAGTCTCGCAGTTTGTTACTCATATTAATTGTATTTGTCATTCATATAAGACGCTTGTCCACTTGCTTTTTAAAAACCTTCTTATGTTTAGGGATTAAATACGTATGTATGTGCATTAAATATGTAAGAATAAAAATATTGAATTGTATAGGACATCGTACTGGCGGTGTATCTAGGAACAGTACAAGAGTTGCAGAAACCAACGATCTATAGTTATATCTGCCGCTAAGCAGCAATAAGTTAATTGGTACCAAATACTACGTTAAATCACACTGTTCAGTTTCTTCTGTGCCCTGGCCTTTGATTGACGTACCTGTAAGAAAACAAAACGATAATTGACAATTGATAATCATTATCAACTTAATTTATACGTTACAATGTTTTATTTTAAAAACAATTACTAGTAGGTATTTGTTGTTTTTTTTCATAGTTTATACATGGTTATTGGTTAAACGTTGGTATTCCGGTAAAGGAAAGTAGGAGAAACCATTTGCAACTCAATAACAAGTTAACTACCCTTTTAACTCAGTGTCTCAGACTCTGGCCTCAAACATTCTCATTATGATATAATTTGTCTCCAACAGTCGATGGATGGAAGACTTGACGAAGAGATGTTAACAAACAAACATATTCCGGTTTATTTTTTTTCATGACCTTTGACTCTACCATCAATCAGTCATCACATGTAATCCATTATGGGAAAAAAATGTGATTTCTGTAGCGAAATATAATTACATCCTTAATACCTCATTCTTCATCGGGAACATGGAACACCTGTGATATTCGCTTTCTCCATTCCGCAATTCGTTATATGTACAAATACATTATTATTTCATTTGATAGTGTTTGCTAATAGATTGTAATCTATTCAATTACTCAGGTCGTAATAAATAAATTCATAGATAAAAAACAGCAGTACAAATATTTTAAGCTCTCATAGAATAACAATGATTAAATCTGGCTTTAAAAAAATTAAATCCCATAGACAATTCGACTGCGTTCAAATATAGAACACGCATAAAGAGAATCAGGAATTCAATTTTTAAAAGCTCCATACATAATCAAGCAGGCAATCTGAAGGAGCAAACGGAGCGTACAGAGGCTATCCTTAAAGGGTAGCGGTGTAAAAACCATTGATTCATGTGGGAAAGTGACCCCTATCCCTTTCTGCACGGCTCTCGGAGCTCCGAACCGGTCCCATTCATACGCTATAAATGGGTACACGTAATCTTACTATAATATTAGTACTGCCAATTCCAATATCATAAATTCAAGGATCAAAGGTACACTTTTGGGAGCAAATTGTTGTTCTTATACATACATATAAATAGCTTTGTTATAAAATGGATAATGATGATACAAACACGTTTGAAATTGTTACCTCTGTATGGTTATTGTGTTTACTTATAGTAATTATTTCACTATAATTATTTTACATTTCTACAAAAGGTTACAAAATTAACTAAATTATTGACATTATCTCATCATTACATAAAAAGACCGATAATACTCTTACATCAATCTATGTAATTACGATAAACATTATTAATTACAGATTTCACAATAATAATTACGAATAGTCAGTAGTGAAGTATTTTATAACACAAGTATTATGTTAAATATTAAGTCGTCAGACTGTATGGTAAAGCTTGTCACCCTACTCATTAAAAAGTTTATAGTTTTATTTTTGTTTTTAAATAAATAAACTTAAATACTACGTACTATTAAACAAGCTCTAGTAATAATTATGTACTTAAACAGAATTTCAATATCTTGAAATAATTTTGTACTTAAAATCTTGATTTCTCAGTAAGCGAATGTGGCAACACCACTTGCCCGTAATGGCGTTCTTCCGTAATGTCTGCACAATCTTTCCAGTTTCCACTAATATAATCGATGTGGTAACAAGACATAATTTCGCGTATAAATAGCGGGTGACCAGATGATGGTGTAGTCCTTATAGGGACGGATGAAGTGGTTTGCAACTTAGTCTACGTACTTCCGACAGTGTTTCGTAAAATTACCCATTTATTGATAAACAGGTTCTTTACTACAGGTTCGTTAGCATATTGGCCTAGATCCAAAATGAATCATTTCAATGATCGTTATGTTTTATTGGATAAAAATCATGTTAATGATTCTGTCTGTGCACTGTGGCCGTATTAAACCAGGATATTGTAGATATTTGTAGTCAAACGGCCGTTGCAGAATCAAAATGGACGCAAATCATACATCTGTCAAACGGAATCTTTCTAAATCTGAATTTAAAATAAGAACGTCTATCCATATATACTAAAAATTAAAAAATATTGAGTATATGTAATTCGGCTTTGGCTTTTTGGCTAGCGTCGTGTTTAGTGGTTACAGATCCTGATTATTAAATGGAAGGACGTGGGTTCGCTTCAAACCCACAAAAAGTATGCGATGAGTACATTTCTTATTATGTGTCTGGCACAACACAGGCATTGAATTGTCTAATCCCAATTGTTATTACAAAACATAAACTGTAATTTCTGTACAGTGCACCAAAAATCAGAACATTTACCTACGTGAAGTAACGTCAGAATCGGTTCTCGATTCAGCGGTGATGGAACAAGATCGATCGACTTCACCCCCATTGGAAGTAATCTCGTTTATTATGACAGGGTACGTGACCGGAATGTAAGTTGCATCATTCGTTCCCAGTAATAGCATGATGTGCGAAAAAATTGTTCCTGCAAAAAATATTTCAATATTTCACACATAAGAATTTTTTTATTACGCGATAAGCTTCCGTTTGATTGCGAGTTTACCTGATGGTAAATGAGGTGCAGTCTTAGCACGCTTGTCTAGAAAGTATCTATTCACTCTTAGTTTTAAGTTCAGAAAATACGTACATATGTAGATAGCGGTCACTAGTGAACGCTGCCGCTACTGTCCATCTCCAAGCGACCTTGCGCAAGGCTCTAGAAATAGAACTATTAGTATTAATTAGTCCGGGTAGTAGCAATTGTTATTAACATTACTATCTCCAACATGAGTGCAATTAGCATTAGTTAGTACCAACCTAAACGTCCTATTCAAACCTGCTTGCAAAGGCGTCATGAATGGATGTGATTGTCGTATCGCTGATTGACTCGAGACACATTAGATTTTCTATAAAAAAGTATATGTCATTACTCTTTTTCATCTGAAAAATACTGCACTAACTTCCCACGCATTTCTGTCGGAGTGTTTTGATTTCAAGAGAATAGAAGGCTTACATAAGGCAAAGTGTTTCAATTTGCCAAGCTATCCGTGACCAACCTTAATGGAGCATCAGTTTTACTTCACATTTAATACGCGGGCTGCATTTACCAAGGTAAAAACGAAAAGTAAATTTAATACGCCTCCCGCTCAAAAGGTGAAAATTTTAACTTATGTAGCAGAAACGGCTGCGCGTACAACGAAACTGCATGTAGCTGCTTACCATAATGTTTTGGCAATGCGTTTTATTCCCTCGATAAATTACGCACGCCTGCCATAAATATTTATACTTACGTACACTAGTGAATACGGAGGTTAAACAATTATTGATCATCTCCCATAGGACCACAGGATTGAGGTTGCTTATTATGTTAACGAATAAAATCTTTTTATTTATGTGTATATAATGTTATTTCTTAAATAACTACCAAATTACTGTTACGCAATAAAGTATTATTTCCGTGTAATTAGATCCAAACAGTATCTGGGAAATACTCCTTTTTAGAAGAGAAGAGTGCCCCGCACCGCGTTATCTTATCGTATTGCATTTTTAAACCGTTTAAACTGTGTTTCGCATACATTGCATTTTTTGTATTGAGTTATCCATATATGGGGTTTAAAAACAGCAATGGATGCCACGTGGACCTGTGCAGGAACTTTGTTGTATCGGGCAGTGAGCATTGGTGCGGATATCACGTTACATGCAATCGTGCTCCGAGACGGGACACGATTCCTTAAGACGCTGTGGATAGATGTTTCGTTCTACGAAAATATAGCACGTCCTTATTATGAGGGTCATAAGATCGAGAATTTATTATTTTTTCTTCATCCCGGCTTGTATTGTTGCCGTGTTATAACGGAAAAGACGGTAGAATGAACTATTTTAATTGCACTGAAACTTGAGCGCTGCTATTACAAGGAGGAAACAATGACGACCTCGCATTCAGTGCAATAAAATGATGATTCCACATACAGGAAGCAAACTATAAAATCCCTTGTTAACTGGAATAAAAAGTTTAGTTGAAAAAAATGAGAAGATTACTATATATTTCAGGATATGATTACAAGTTCCGTATATATCGGCTGTAATTGTTGTAGTTACAAAATTTTCAATTTCATTTCAAAATTGTATGAAACTAGTCACAATTGCGTATGCGTAACAGATAAAACCGATAAAAAAGGTACAAGTGTTAGTGGCAACACAAATATAAGGACTGCAATACAATGTAATGTTAATATTATTTAATATTATAATGCAATTTAAGAAGGTAGACTATTTATTATAAGGCATTTTTTTATTAATGTTGTATGTTCTTATAATTCAGTTTACCTGAAACCCAGAGATGCATGTCATATACTTATGCATACTGTTAAGAAAATATATATGTACATAAAATACAACGACAATAATTTATGTAAAATTTTACAATTATCATGTGCTCAAGTCAATAAACCGTCTTTAAGTTATCCAACAACATAACACAACCAACATAACCAATATTGATTGTGAAATGTAAGTACATGACACAGCTTTTAAATGTCAAAGGAAGTAATTGTGGACAACAACACATAAATGGCTATTTCGTGAAGTAACCAGCGCATTCTGAATTAATCACTTTAAAATGCCTACATAAATAAATGAAAATAATAAGTTTCAGTTCTATTTCACTTTTATTTCAGTTTTCATAATACAGACATGTGTAATATAAACTGAAGATATGTGAAAGAACATTTAACCTGCAAGTGCTTGGAAATAAAACACGAAGAACTCAACAAAACAGAAACATAATATCAACAAAACACAAAGAACGACTACGAACTTTGCGCCGAAATCCACACGAATATATGTATGTAGTTATAATTGTAAACTTTGCTCATTCACACATCAGAACGAGTTAGGTGGATGTATAATATAAATCTAGAATGCGAGCTAGTGATATTGCCGTCTCGTTCTAGACTAGCAATCCACTTCATCCAGAAAGAGACGAAGAATTTATCGGAGGAAACAGAAGTCATGTGTCGCAGGCACACAGCATGGAGCTCATGTATTCATACTCCGGCATGTTCTCTTGTCGCGTCGTAAAGTGGGGGAGGTTAGGGAATTACGGCCCAGTATATTACGAGGGGGATGCAAATCAGTATACATTTATTGCAGAAATGGCTTTACATTTCTTATTTCTATTGCATGGTAGATTACAGTCGTAAGTTCGGAACGCTGTGAACGCGGTAATGTATTTCATTTTATATCGCATTCATGATTTGTGGGAAAGGGGAAGGTTGGCGGTTTATAAATAAATCGATAACAGTGTGAATTGGATTATTACAGAACGAAAATCTGGGATCATTTGGGATCTTAAATGATATATGAACAGACCCGTTTTCCTTCAAACATAATGTTAAAGCAAATTGGAACTGTAAATATTTTCAAAACATTTTTTTATTGAAAAGCATGATGTCCTTTACTATTTTAAATTCTGTATTTTTAGAATTTAAAATTCGACTCGAGCGTGAGATATTGTCGACACGTCGGAATTCTTATTATAAATACAGGTAATGGTCGAAAGGAAATATATTATCCGCATCGTAGTTTGCTTACAACAAAACGAACCTTGCAAGCAATTATTCAAAAGTTGACGTGTTTGAACGACAGCCCCGACCGTGCCCGTTCATTATCAGTTACACGATTAGCACTGCCACGATCGTTCCTGACCATTTATCTTCACGCACACCCTTTCTGGTGGACGGTGAAACTACCAAAACCAGATATACACCTTTCGCGGGTCGAATACGAACATCAATCGTTACGTCGGTTTCGGTGGCCGTGTGATTCACGAATCACCCGAAACGAAACGACTTAAAAATGAAATCGAGTAATCCGTACCCATAGTAGGTACTGTATAGAAGTAGTTTTCGTACAATTAAATTTGTAATCGTAATTTAATGACATAAGGGAATTCGTAAAGGTGCTTTAATCTATTCTTTATGAATACAGAAACACCATTCAGAACTCTACAATAATTAAATTAAGAATATCTTCCTGTAATTTGACTTCGACGTCGGTTTTAAACGCTTGAATATTTAATTGGGATCCACAAACATAGGATTCCATCTGTCTGCGTAATGTTCAAGATGAGTTCTGACATTGTCTGTTCGGAAGTCGGTATGTTTCACTCTTATTTGCTATTCTACACCAAAATGTATAATCTGTGAAATTTAATTAAATTTTCGAATATCTCTTCTCAAAGCAAAATTAACATAAAACATACCATACATTCTACCCACAATTCTAACCGATTAAGCATTTTTAGCACCTATTACTAACTGAATGCACGCTAAGAGTCTAATCATGTACATATTTCCATTGAAGTTTGGTTACAGATGCTCATGGACGGCAGCGACCACCTATGACTGCTGCTTGCTCGTTTCTTACTGTAGTCATTTAAATAAATAAAAATTATTACGTCACTGCCTACATAACACGTAAACCCGCTACACATATCTAACTAACATATGGCCTTCACCGTTTCATTAATTTATACCAATAATCGTCGAAAATACGTCCGGAAGACAGAAGATCTGTATTAATTAATGAATATTAAACTTAGACTCGTGCTAAACAGGTATTCGTGTCATATGTATATTAATGCAGCCTGGTTTATCTGCGTTTTACAAACCGCACTTTCGCTGGGAGTTCCGTTTCAAAGACAATATTTACGTTGAAAAGGTGATTTATGAAGTAACGGTGAACCGGATCACCTTTAGAGCGAACTTTGAATTATGAAAGTTAAATTCGCAAAGAGTATATATTTGAAAACACATTCAAACACGCGTGCCGTAAATTGAGAAACATTGATATGATTTCGGTATGATTTTTGTCATCCATTAAATAAAGATACATAAAATGAACAGGAACATTGAAACACAAAGCATTAAATAAAATCACTTAAGAAATGGACAGAAGCTCTCCGATAAAGTAGAAATGCGGCAAATCGTTCGGAAGCTTAAGTCAGTGAAGAGGGAAAATGAAATTAACAGAAACGGCAGGAAGGCTATGCAGTAATACTTGAAACAAGGATTACAACTTCAACTTAGAGCTGAAACGAGTAACAAATTCCTTCCCGAAGTAACTGAAGGCTTGGAACTACAAGTTCAAGTTGAGTTAGAATATGTGGACGACAAAGTTGCAGTTGTCAGAGAACTAAACAGAACTTGAAGCTCGGAACAAACCGAATAACGAGATAGTGACTGTCACTTGATCTCACTAACTTGTTTAACTTCACAGGAGATTCGACTGCGATTAATAAAGTACCTTTGAATAACGACAAATTTGTTGTGTACTTCAATTCACAATTATGCAAAATAAAATATGTCCTCCTCCCAAAGAAAGCGCTTCATTCTATGAATAAGCCGTCCTTATCGCATTGCTTTCAATATGTAATCGAGTCTTTATTTTTGTTGCAATCAAGAGTATAATAAAGAAATCTGTAGATCATATACGTACCTATACCTAACCTTCACTAATACCTACACATTCTCTTTCAAGTCGTCTTAAGTTTAGCTGTAGTACTAGTACCCAAAACTGAGCCATAGGTCAAGACTAAGACACTAAAATTACATGAAATCCGAAACAGACGGAAGCGAAGTTTCTCAATATATATGAGTAACTGTTTACTACCCAATGTAATTTCAAGAACGAATTTGAGATAAAGTCAACTTTACGTAGTACTAGTACAATATTGCAGATTTAGGACATATATTAAGTAAAGTGTTAGAATCCAACTTAACATGTATGTACTCGTATAATTAGGGCAAGGGAAACTAGAAGGAATATATAGGTGTAGGGTAATATGAAAAGTTTAGCGATTATTCAGTTATTTACCTCAATAGGTATTAGCTGTGGTTCACTACACCTTACACTCGCTATGTGTTATTATTCACGTATAACGTCAGGTTTCCAGGAACTAATCTGCATGAGATTTTACCCCTGAATAAGTAAGTTGAGTAGGAGTTGGCACGTTTAATGAAGCGTGAATATGGAAATTTTGATGATTAAGTATTACTTTCTTGTATTAAGAGGTCAAAGTTCTTGTGGCGCGTTCCATAAGTTCGCGAATGAGTTTGTAAAATCTAAAATTTAAAGAGGGCTATATTTTTTGTGGGTAGATAGAACTTAATGAGTGGAAATGTATACATGCTTGTCTAGTCGCAAATCAAGCAAACTGCATTGAATATATAACGTAGAGGAGGGCAAAATAATCAAATGTCCTTATAGACAATTAACAAATAGAGGATGTTGCACCAACTTCCCGAGGGGTCTTTTTTATTTGGTCGGTTAATAAGCTAGTGCGGGCGAAGGGCTATATTAAATTGTGATTGATTGTTGTGGATGAGGTCATATAGATCGGGCGTTGATAAGAACGCATTAGTTTTATTTGAAACAAATCATTTGTTGTCGATTCATTAACGGCCAATTGGCTGAAGAATTTAGACGCCTGGTAGTGGATTAGAATGAAATAGAAACATAGTGTTACATTCCTGCGTAGTTACAAGTACACACATACGTTGAGCTTATACAAGTATGTTAAAACGACGAAGTCGTTACTATTATAGCGACATGAACCTCCCTTAGGATCCATTATTATTCACTAATCACAAGACACACCGCTAACAAGGGCATTCACTTGTTTATTGTTTGTTTATGAAGCTGGTATAACAGCTGCCATTAGTAATTTGTGTAATAGCGGTACATGTGATATACTTGATAAAAACATAAACGCATTGTTCTAAACGTTCGTACTTTCATTGCCATCATAATATTGTTTGCATCTTAATATCCGGAAGCGCACATATTGCAACATAACTGGAAGTTGTGGACAAACTCCGTCAGGCACCGTTGCTTCGTTTTATGTTCAACGTTTGTAAGCAGTTTGTAGGTAGCTTATAAGACTGTAGCTTACGACAAGCTTAAAACGTCTTACATCAATCCATTATAAGCAAGGACGGTGACTAACTTGCCCTTTAAAGAAAGGGAACACTCGTAAAAATTTCCTACAAAAATAAACGAATGTACTAACGATAACAATGTTAATTATAGAGCTTGATAAGGTTGATAAGGTTGCTATATGTAAATATTTTCAAAGCTAAATGATCATATTTGAATGTTTTAGTTCAATACTTGCAATCTATGTAGGTAGTTATTATTACGTACGTAGTTATTAGGGTTTAGAAATACATTTTCGCAATTCACTAGAAAAATTGTAAAACTTCCAAACATGCTTCATTAGAACCGATTTTCGCACATTATCGCCACTGTCCTTCCCACATTCTATTAAAATTGTCCTAACAAAATGCCTGAAAAAGAATAACTTATTTAGCGAAACAATTATATTTCACTTTTACAAAATTTCTTCATGTGACGTGTAACATGATTATCGTGTTTATTTGTAGGTAGGAAGTGAGAAATGTCACGAAAGCTTTTATGCCAAGGTCACGGCGGCTCAATTCCTCGGAGCCGTAATGTCCACCGACTAAGTATTTTTGTCCCTAAATTTTGTTTATATGATCGTTGGTACTTGTTTCTTGGACCTTTCGTTCTGTATTTTATTTCCAAAGCCATAGTTTCTTATCAAATATTCTACAGTATTATTTTTAGTATTTATGTTTTAATTGATGATATCCTGCAAACTGAATGTCGTCTCTCTTCTCCACTCTTCTTCTCACCAATGTGCACTGGAACAGCCTCTTGGGGTATACTTCAGATCTCCTTCATTATATTAGATACCTTGGAACCTCTCTGGACAGCTGATTCTAGGTCGACGGGAATTTCTTAGTTGATTACCTTTATCTTTCGCATTACCACTCGGTAGGTAGGTATTTAAAAAACTATAAAAGACAATATTTTCACGTACCAAAATAAATTGCTTTACTTCTTTCGAAATTTTCAAAGATTTCAGAAATGTATCCAAAATAATCGAACTTGATACAGGAAACAGACCTGACAAAAAGCAATTTTCAAATCTTTTCACTGTTTCGAACATCAATTAGTTTTCCGACTTTCCCGATATTGGTGCAAAATAAATTGAAATTCAGAAATACCATAAAGGCAGAAGCCATGAAAGAGTTTCTACGCTGTTCCCGATTTTCATTATTCGTTTCTCCCTTTAAACCAAATTTATTTACTTAAGGTTCTTACACACGAAAGGCACCTCGATAACAGACTAAGGGAAATCGGCCGTCACGATTACTGTAAGTACTTACCTGCTTCGTTTATTGTCAAACTTGTCGAGAATATTCATTTGAGATACTTGAAATAAACTTACTTAGCTAATTTAATCTCACATGATTATTATCATACTTGCGTTTGTACGAGTAACACAAACAGCTTTTAAGTATATATTGTACCTATATTATGTTAAATATATATGGAGAATTGTGAATTGAGTAACAAGCATTGTATTTCATGTATGAAATATGAGTGAGTGAGAGAATGATATGAACAGATACTTGATGTAAAGTACACACAACGTATGTAAACTTACAGCTGATAATAACCTCGGATGGGAATCAAACCCACAATCGCTCTCTAAACAGTGACGTTCACTAACCCCTGTACCCATGGGCAAGTCAGGCAACCCTAAAAATTAAGTCGAATTTTATTCAAAACATTTCCGTGTACCGAAACTTTTAGGCTCCGTTTAATTACGGTGCCTCGGAGATAGCGCCGATTAGCTACTTACAACGCACGATTATCTCTCGTAGAAAGTAGACAAAGCTTGCCGTGATAATGACACAGTAGGCAGCAACAATTGTAGACGCGTAATGAAAGGGTGTAAGAAAATAAAATAATTGGGAACGGAACAGCGAGTCGAGTTACGACACCTATTCGCTTTTGCATTAGAATTTATTTGCCAGTGTTGCTCAATTTTACAAATCGCTTGCAATCTGCAAACACGTCGGCGCTGTCCAGTTGCTGATGTATATATAACTGCTATGTATTATCTTACGTAATGGATTATTAGGACTATAAAGAATTGAATTTGTGTTAACGCAAAAATTCGTTGAACGCCATTTTTCTGTTAGCCAATGCCGCTCATTGGCACATGAAATCAACTGCTATTAGTTCTAAACGGATTAGCGTGAAGTTCAATTAGTAATAGGATTAATAATAATATTGTTATTCGTTTTATAAGTGTTATTATTGCATATATAATCAAATAAAACAGGCCGACGTATAAAGACCACGAACTAGACAATATATGTACATACATATAAGGCGCGGCGGGCGCGGCTGGCCCACTTCTTGCTATCTGCTTGTTAATGCGATGCCCTACTTCAATCGATACGAGTTAAAAACATTTCGGAGCCAAATTTTCGGAACATTCCAAATTTAAAAATAAATATTTAAATAACCTAATACATCGTTAAATCGAACTGATTATTTGTCTGGAACACTTCAATAACGTTTTATGCGATTGAACGGAAGAGTTTTTTTAGAAGATTTTATGAGATTTTTAGACAATTAAGTTATTTTGCTATAAACAGATCAGCCGGCGCCAAGTTCTATTCGCTTTAGCCGTGAATTACGCGTGCAAACAAAACTAATCCTAATGGAGAGTACCGTTTCACTTTTACCCTGATGCCGTAGCTATCAATCTACGCAGTATACCCATCAGCGGAACACTTTCACAGTCTATCCGATCAAGTTGTAGCGTCACGGATATGTGCTTAAGTTAAGCCGTAGTCGGGAATGCAGACCGGTTTGACTATCGAAAGTGATTACTGGAAATGCGTCGTGTGTATAGAAAACGAGTGTCGGTGTCGTACCGACTCAACTGCGCTTTAATCGATAATAACTGGGGATAATTCCACACACGGCTGTCTGATCCCAAAGGCAATTTAATGCCTGTGTTATGGTGATCGGACAGCTGATATACATAGATATATACATACGATATAGTACTTATATAGACATTTTTATTACGGCCAGACATAGAACAAACAAATGTGCTCATCACACAAATGTTTGTCCTGGGTGGGAATCGAACCCACGACCTCCGGTT
>DWGJ01002425.1:0-15819 GCA_018246895.1 Aspitha aspitha aspitha | reverse complement strand
AAATGTTGGGAAAACGGGAGAAGTTACTCCATTTTTTAAGCTCCTACATCCATTAAATAGTGGAGAAATACCGTTTTATACCCGTGCGAAGCCGAGGCGGGCCGCTAGTACTACATATACTGATACTACTGATACTACATATATAATATACTGACTATGGATAAGTTTTTTTGTTTTAATCACGAGGATATTTAATTTGATCCTTACTTACTTAGTTGGCCCTTATCTGGTATCGAGATCCAGTTTTTATTTTTTTAGTATTGTTAAAGTATATCGTCTTAGGCTTCATAGCTGCATGTAATAACTATAATAGTATCTTATAAAATTATTTCTAACATAAAACCGATCACGTGGGTAAGTTATAGTTTTATATACTCAGAAAGCAAATTTATTATTATTATTTTTTTAAATGTATATAGGGGTAACCGCTAGTAAAAATAGATCTATATATTTTTTCAATGAACTTTATTCACTATTTGAGTTACATTACATAATAATTACTCAACAAACAATAAAAACGTACAAAAATATGGCAGTGAACATTAGAGAGTAACGAGCGACAATAATTCAAGACGAGGTTTATCTCACACTACTGTGGCACCCGTTTATCCCTAAGGTCTAAGGAATTATTCACGAGCAGTAGATTAATGGGCTTCGTCATATGATCAAGTACTCGGTAGAGAAACGTGGTCGGTTGCTAGCTTATCTTGTAGCCAGCTTGGGGATGGAGTCTCCCTCGGCGTGGTAGCCGGTCTCGTCGGCCACGTAGCTCACGGACTCCACGTGGCCGTCGTTGTCGGTGTACGAGTACGAGCCGCGCACCACCACCACGGGTTGGGGCTTGTTGTCCTCGTTCAACACTTCCTTCAGCTCACCAGTTTCAGTGCGCGATACTCCGTTTTCAGTTTCGTAGCTGGAAGTAACATGGATAACAATCAAACAAATACGTAAATAATTAATCGTCCTATAATTTTAGGGTTCCTATGTAAAATTACAATGTGTAGTATGGAGTTATTAATTACGAAGACACGCCTGAATGTATGGGACATCACTTCAATAATATACAGTTAGAAATCGTAGAAAAAAATTGCTTCGGCTGTAATAAATTATCAATAGTTTCTGAACAGATTTTAGGTGTTTAAATGTTAATAGAAATATAATACAGTAACAATTATAAGGAAACTACTTTACTTTACTAGTATTTATTTTACAAAATACAGAACTCCATGACATTATTACATGATGCAAGACATTCGGTTGATAAAACAATTTAATACATTTAAGAGAGATTATTTGATCGTATATTATCACCTTATTTTAACAGAAGCGCAGGACTACAACTTAAACTACTTACTTCCAACTAAAAAACCGTTCCCCTCCTATCCACAAAGTACCCGCATGTATTATATGACTAGTGCAGGTATATGAACCAACCACACCCCACCCTACACAATGGACACGGCTGATAATAAACAACAATCAGTTCCTGATAAAAAATTATTGAGCGCAAATAAATCAGTACATTTATTTACATACCTAAAACCGTATCCACCCTCGGGTTTCTGGACGAACTCCGAGCGGATAATTTTGGGGGATTCAGTTTCCACGGGGACAGCGGCAACGACGGCCACGAGGGCGAGGGCTACAATGATCTGGAAGTGGCAATTAATGATATAAATACCTCGCCTGAATATTGGATTGATATTTTCAAATTATCTATGAAAGACATACCACTTTCATGGTTGATTAATGTGGTTTGAATGCGTTGCTACCTGATGAGCGACTGATGCCTAATCGCGCGAAACAAATTCTTTTATACATTTCTCCCGGCCCGCGATCTAACGTAATGTCAAATGGCAACAAATATACGATGTCGATATTCTAGCTCTTCGGATTCGGTCACCGATGCTCGCAAATGATTGGACATGTATTTGTACAGTCATCCGCTTGACATATTCGAGCGTGTGTGCGTGTTTACACGTCTACGCAGCTATTTGAAGGTTTATTGGTAACTGTTTACCTACATATCAATTTGTTTTAAAAATTGAGAATTTGATAAGCTTACACAAACCGAAAGTAACTTCCAAACTTCGGTAATATTATTTTTTAATAAAAACCAATTAAAACTATCGAATGAATGTATCTTCCAAAATATTTATCCGATTCATATAGTGTAAAAGATAAATTTGGTCTTATATTGAATGGCGAAGCTAAGGAACGCATTTATTCAGATAAGGATTAATACTGAACAAAACAAAATATGGTAGTATTTTTAATTGAAATTTTGGACAAAAAAGCAGTTATTGTGAGTTAACCCTAAGAGATAGATATATGGTATCGCGGACTTTTCTGTAGTAGTAGTTTGTAGATCTACTCTATAGTACTTTAGTGTATCTCGGCTGGTTTACGCAGTGAACGCAAGGGAAGCTCTCAAGACAGAAATATTTTCCCCGTTTCTGCGACATTTATCATTGCTGTTCCACACCTATGAGTCATAGCGTCATGTTATATAGCCTCTTCCTTCTTCCTCTCCTTCCTCGATAAGTGGACTATTCAACACAAAAATATATTTCAATTCGTACCAGTAATTCTTGAGATTAGCGCGTTCAACAAAACAATGTTACATAAAATCAATTTCTGAACGCACGATATTTGTCATATATGATTTGACATAATGTCCCCACGGCAACGTATTAGATTTAAGCCACCGAAAAATACTCTTATTATCTCCGCGGGCCAGCGGTCTTTTCATGACATGCCGGCCGGCGCCGGAGTCCGCGTCGCGCCCCTTCTCTCTCTATTTGTATTGGTTAATCTTCGCAACGGTTTAACCGATTTTGATGGGACTTTCATTGGAAGATATAGGAGGTTGTGGAGCATGTGTAGAATTGCAGCGGAGTCTGCATTTACGCGGGAAAAACTTTGTGACACACTGATTTCCAAGCGGGCGAAGCCGCGGCAACAGCTAGTCGTAAGATATAGTAGGTAGGTACTACTTATAGGTACATCCCTGCAACCTTCAGTACCTACTCAATAAATATTTTGAATTCTGAAGCATAATAAAAAAAATTAATAACAATCAAAAAATCTCTTGTAATTAATTACAAGAAAGACCTGTGCCCAGCGGGCCAGGACGCAAGTCAAAGGAGTTTCAGCAAACATGTTATAAGAAATAATTATTAGCTATTTTTAATAAAAAAAAATCGATATGATAGTCATTTTTTAAATTAAATGAATTATTCACATTGAAAAGCATATTCTCAAAATATAATTATTCTAAATATTATCTGCGCACTGAAAATTGTCTATGTAGCACAGATAGACAGTAGTCAAATACAGTAGATTGAAAAGGTCAAATACTTAAAAAAAATTGATAGCTAAAACCTTATAAGATATAATGATCATAAACTCCAGGTAGGTATCTGTATGCATAATTTAAAAAGACGTCAGAAAAACTTGTCCCGCGTCGCTATGCAAGACGCAAATAAAAGTGATGTGCTCTTAACCTTTCCAGAGGTCGAGACTGTTCTTTAATACGTGAAATTATGATTCAAGGTCGATTATTTTTTAACACCTTACTCGTGTCTATGACTAAACTATTTTATAATGTACTAGTAGACCTGTCCACGCGTTGCCGTGGTTATATATATTATGATAAATCATGTATATCAAATATGTCAAAATCCCGTGCCAAATGTTTGTCCAAGTGTTGTCCTATAAGACAACATTTATATTGCAATTAAAAATGAGATTATCAATGGGGATAAAAATATGTTGTCTTTTAAGTTGGATCAAATAATAGATATGTACAAAATTTCATTGAAATCGGTTGTGGTTTCGGAGATCATCGCAAACGGACATAGTGACACGGATATACATATATATAACAGATGAAACTTATTTCTATTCTATCAAATATAAAAAAACCTTACTATTACATTTAGCTAATTTTTTATCATTTCAGTACTTAATAAACAAACCTCTATCCCGATTATTCAACAAGTGGACGTAGTTTAATAAAGCGGTTTTGTTTACTTTAAATACCTGTCCGTAATAAAATCCATACTACTAAACATTCCTGTTTTCATTCACACCTAATTTACGATCATCCTCGAACAAATGCAAGGCAACATTCTTGTGCTCTAGTTTGAGAGGTAGACAGAGACAGACAAAGATCCTCCAGGAGTGACATACTACGGGTCTGATTATCCAGAAACATCTCGCGTCTCCTTGGCGAAGATGAATAGCATACAATTGCATGAAATGGCGAGGTATATCATTATCTATTCAATTATACTCGTGCGACAACATGATTAATATATTAAAAACACGTTAGTTCTTTTTAAAGACGATGAAATAAGTCTAAATAATTTTTCCTCATATTCTTAAATATTTATAACATTAAAATATACGGCCTTGAACAAGTTTAAAGTAAGGAGTTAGTAAATTATGGATATATTTAGATAAAAAGGATGATCAAATCAAACATATACGGATTCTAATCAAATCATAATAATTTATTTAATACATGAACAAAAATTACGCTGCTTTGAATACGTCACCAAGTTAAACGCATGACATGATCAGTCTTTCTCTTAGACGATTTAATAAAACCGAGGAACTGAAGCTCTGCCACGGAACGAGTAAATCGAATTCTGAAAAAAAACATAAATTGGATCATCATTAGAATAACATTCACATAGAATAACATAACATATACATAGAATGTGGACGTGGACAGCTACACAACACGAACATTGTTTATGTTGTGGCAGTTATTATTATTTGTTCCTTGGTATGTTCATTATCGAATTAAAATGTAACGAATAACTGCGACCTACCATAACGCGTATACCAAATAAATTAAAAATTATTGCAGCTTTAGGTTATACTTAGACTGTGTTACATACGACACGACCACATTTTAAGCTTATACTACTACCCACAGTACATCAGTATTTTATAAGCGTCTGTCCTACTCATACATATACATATGTATGTACAGTATCTGTTTATACACTTTGTTAATTAAATTTTGGTGGCTGATTTCTTCAGCCTAAGGTGGGACGTATGTACATTCCTAGTGGGTATTACACAATCGTTAGCATGACGAGCGTCGTAAGCAATAATTTGACCAAATGGTTATACATGTCAAATCATATATGTCAAATATCGTTCGTTCAGAAATTGATTTTATGTAAAAATTTATTGACAATTGACATTCATTATTTATTTATTGTATAAAAACTGTCCTATATTTTAAGTTGGATCAAATAATAGATATGTACAAAATTTTATTGAAAACGGTTCAGTGGTTCGGTGATTATCGCAAACGAACATCGTGACACGGGATTTTTATATATATAAGAGATGTCGCATGCAAATATGTAGATAATGGGCTGGAGAGTAACAGCCAACGAAAATGTAGTTATTCCTAATTATACTAGATGGCGCTGCAGCCACTTTACAATAAGCAACCATTCTGATTTTATAGAAATTAAAATGGTTAAGTACGTATTTCTTCTCTACCATATAATAGACGGTTGCTTAGATTCCGGAACACGCAAAGCCGCCAGTGGACGTTAGTGTGCCATAGATACGAGTATGTTGATTTATACAAATTATTGTAAAAAATCCGATCTTCTCAGAGTCTCATAATGGAGTATATACCTACATAAAGAGCGTACCTTATGACTATCAATCTAATTTTACGTTAGGCAAATTTGTTAATGGGCGGCAAGAAATACAAAACAGCAGCATAAAATAAAAAAGCACCTACATTTAAGTAAATATCACTTGCATTTTATTGCAAACCTACTGTAAGCTAGGGTCCTCGAAACGAGTGTCGTCATCCGCGTCAGGACGGAGCACCGCGGCAAAGGCCTGCAGCCAGTCGTATAGATTGATGTGCTTGCCACACTCCCGGTGCAACTTGTACGCGAGACAAACGTCGGGCACCGTATCTGACACGCTGTCTGACGTCGCTAGGTGACAGCATGAGCACTGCAAGAGAATACTTAGCAAGTGATCCTTGTTAAATAAGCAATGAAAGTAAAAGTAATACTACAATATTGTAATTACACAAAAAAACTAAAAAGAAATGGGCGTTGTACGATGAAGCACCGAGCGTCAGCAAAATCATTGATGGCTTTACAACAATTTTAATTGTTGATGCTCTAAGTTCCAGTTAAAAAAAGACATGTTTAATAATATGTCATACACAAAAGCTCAATCCCTAAACAATTATTTATACATGTCGGGACTCTAACGAAATACAGACAAAGATCGTATAATAATATTATATGACTGAATTTGAAGGAAATGAAGCATACATTTCGGATATCAACAGTTTTATTGTTTTAGTTTTACACACGAATCTCCATAATTAACGTAAAGCCCGTATTCAATATCAGACGACTGGAGGAGGGGGGGGGGCGGAAATCCAAACCACCAATCCCTTGTAACTTATTCCAAAGTACTTTTAAGAAATTCATACGCCTGTTTCTGAATGACATTTAATTTCTATAAAGTATCTACAGGTAACATAAACTGTTCAACCTATTGATTCAGAGATGCGAAATAATTACTAGTAATAAGCGTGTATACCAAATTTCAGCTGAATCGGTTAAAGATAACTGCTCTAAAATTTAGTCGCAAGATTCCCCCCCGGACAAACTTACATACACATCAAGTTAATAAAAACCTAGTAAAATGTGAACGTTGCGGAGAACAGCTAAATACGCCCATTACGTAGATAGTACATATTTCAACTGAGACAATCCTATTGTACTCGGACATAAAATTTAAATATTAATGATAATTGTCTTCTAATATAAAAGTTGAAGTCCTTGGCAAAAAATGTTTGCATATTTCAGCCATTACATTTTATATCTCTTTAAATATTTTATTAAAATTACTTTTAAACGAGTTCTGTTGGTATAAGCACTGATCCGAACCGTTTCATATAAATACATATAATATTGAATACGGACTGTCTAGGTACATTATGTAAAATCAGTAGTTCTCACAACATCTCAAAACAAAACCGTTGAAAACTCGTTTTAGGTACGCTTCACCAAGGTCAACATCAAATACCGGACCATGATTTTCTGTGAAAAAAAATTAAACAATCTTTAGAATCTTATTTTTTAGAAAACACAGCTTGTAAATTCGATATTGGTTCTGAGCCTTGAAGTGGATTTTTTTATAGACACGCTTGTTTTTTATCAATTTTGTTATTTATCAAAATTTCATTATACCCGTAGAGGGCTTATATGCTGAAGTATTTAACTCATTACATAAGTAATGTAAACATCAACATCTAAGAAATGTGTAAATTTTACATACACTGAAAATGATTAATACAAATTTGCAAATTAATTAAGTTATAATCCTGAGTACAGTTCAGAAATCCAAATGACCGAGGTGTGTGTCAAAGTGCAGCAATACAAACAATCTTAATGTCTATAAAACAAATCCTTCAAATTCCGTTTCTGACATCATCACGAGTGTTGATGGTCAAATAATACGTACAACTTATATGATTAATATTTGATCAGTCGATGCATAATTAACTGTAGATTTAAACAAAGTAAACACCGGTCTACTGGTATGTGTAAAGATTTAAGAAACCGAAATACAAATAATGTGCGTACATCCAGTATGTTCAAAATGACGATTGTTAACTTCATTTTACGGTTTACTGATTGTTAGTCATAACATGTCATACATTCAGATACTAGCTGCGCTCACGGTTTCACACGCTTTAAATACAATTTTAATAAAGTATATAAACCGTCTGAAATAACATTTTACATTTATAATACAGTTAAAAAAAATGTAATGGTTTTCTAAATTCCCTTATAAAACCCAAATATTTTCGACACAAAAGTACCCTATATATGTATATTGCCTTTATTTTATAGTTAACGATCCATCAAAGTCCGCTTAATCGTACTCAGAGCCAACATAAACAGCCAGACAGTATCTGAAGTAATTATAATAATAGATCAATAACTAGGAAAAATCTGTAGGCATATTAGATATTAGATATCTATTGTAGTACCTGTGTTAAACAAAGTATTACTACGGGCAAGTACCTACTAGAGATAGAGACGATACGGGTAACGATTAGTAGTAGATTTACATGTATACATTATATAATTTATTTATAAACATTTTCCATTAAACAATCGATATTTATAGATTTAAAAAAAACAAGTTGTTAACTAGAATTAATATGATGCTAATTAAATTTATATTGTATTCAATGAAGGTCAGCGTCAGCGTGAGGTGGCACCGGCGGTCGTAAATTATGGTACAATATGTTTGTTTGTTTGATCAAACGTTTTACATGTGGATGTATCAAGTTCCTTAAAATAGTTAATTGTAACAGGAGTTACTTTACAACAATCTGTGAATATGACATACGATATAGGGATATCACCATGCAGTAACGACTAGGATACATCAGTCTGGACTTAAACATAAATCTACAAAATTGCATACATGTTTCTTCAATTATTAGCAATTCAAATGGGATGTAAGGGAATACAATGAACGCTAAATCTATATACCGCGTATTAACACTGATCGTAAGCTTGTTATTGCTTGGCGTTATCTTTAATCAATTAATACCGATCGCTATAACTGTGAATAATCGTGATGGATCCTGCACAACTTAAGAGTTCTGTAAAATGTGTCAAATACGCCCCTACTCGGTCAGCGTGGCAGACTATGGCCCTAAATATTCTCACCGGGAGAGGGACGGGATCGAAAACAGCGGAACAAAGTTGTTAGCATAGGACTATGGAACTGTCAGCGTCAATTAGTTCAATAATAATATGAATGCAGTATATATATACATTGGTATCCGTGCTATTAGAGGTCGGGCACAAGGTCGCTACTCTTCAGTGTACGCGGACTGTCATATACATCATTCGAATAAAAACACAAATTGTTTGATAGCAATCTGTCAAACAAATGGTTGACTTTTATTAACCCCGCATATTTAACATTTGTTGGTAAACAAAAACAGTATGTATGTACCTGTAAGTAATGCTGTGGATTACTGAGCGCCGTGTGTATCGCGCCTCGAGGCGAGCCTATTATATGTTTCTTCACATTAGCCACATCACTGAAGAATAATATTTCATGAAAAGGTCGGGTGTGTATCGGCTGTAGTCCCTTTTCGAACAACTCTTCCAAGTAACTAACAAACCTCGAACGAATCATCTCGAATTCAGACTGAATCTTGTCCACTCTCGTTGCTTGTAGCAGTTTCTAGAAAATCATAAATTTTATTTATAGAGATCGTATTTGAACTTAACATGAAGCCTTCTTACTATAACAATAGTTTATTATTATTTTGAAAATATTTACAAGAAACATTTATAATTTTTTGATACATAATATGAATAAATAAATTCTAGGAGAAACTAGATCACACATGCAAACCATTAACCCAATCGATATTCTTGCTAGCATGTTGTTATCAAAGTACCTACTTTAGCATCATCATAAATAAATAATTTTAGTTAATGTTCACCTCTTTTAATTTATATCTATTCCCGGGAACAATGTCATCATGATCGTCCTCTTTATCGACGTTCGTATAAATGGTGGTTTCACTGTTAGCATTTTCGATTTGTCTTAAAAAGGTGAGCAAATGAACTTTAACACTTTTTAGAAACATTTCTCCAAACTGATCGTTGTGAAGAGTTGTATTTTTCCCAGTATTCATCGACGTGGACACGAGCGGCTTCCCTGGCGCTGGTGTTTGTAGCGCGATGTTAACAACGTTTATAGCGTTGTTTAAGCTTTCAATCACCTTTAATTGTGATTGAAAATTAATTAACTGCATACACTCTTTAAACTCTAATGTGCCTGTGACGCTCCCCGCGGCACATTTTGCATAAATTTCGCGAAGCTAAAAACACAGAAGGAATGTAAAATCGGCCAACCCTGGCAAATCAACTGTAAATACTGTTTTGGTTGTTCCGTACCGTTTTTCCAAATATGTTTTTCGGGATATCCCTTACAAATACTAGGAACAGCCGCAAGCATACATAAAAACTATGCATATAATCATGAAGTTTATTCATTTCGTTAAACAGAGCATCCCTAAAAAAATTGTCATTCTGGAGCAGGCTAATTTTCGTTCTAGAATTTTGTTTTTCTACAAATGGTCTGAAAGATGGTAGCCGTCGTATATTTTCAAGGTCTTCAGCTGTTAGATACATTATGACTTCTTCAATTTTATGACGTTCACAGCACAATGCCTTTGAATTGTCTCCATAATAGTGTTCCATGAAGCAATACTAAAACATACATCTATAACATAATATCCATGAAATCTATGGCCACATACATGTTTATGAAGATATACTCATTTACTACACATAATAAAATCAATGAAATAACAGCCTACTTGACAAATTAGTGATTCTACGTTTCTGCCATGCAGAAGATTCAATTTGTGGCAGGCAGACATTATCAGCCTATTCTCAGTTTAGATTATTTGCTTCATAGCTATGGTATAGTGTGTGGTGACACAGGGATTACCAATTATTTTTGTAATAAAATCTTAGTATGGTTACCTTTATGCTTTGAATGAATCCAGTAACAGAGAAGTCGTAAAATAAAAAAACATCTGTTAGTAATTCGAAAGGTTTCCCTAACATATGGAAAGGGCTTGTATGGGTCAAGAAAATATTTCCAAGAACCTGAAAACAAGAAACACTTTGTATATAATGTTGTGGAGGTCCAATAACATTTACAGCAGTACATGTGCTGCTCTATTTCGGGAATTTGTAATCAAGCTTATATCCTACACTTAACAATGTAGTAAAGACTTTCATCATAAACTGCAAAAAAAACATTTGACATATACTGCTTATAATTATAACATCAACATGAACAAAAATGTATGTGCCTAAAGATTTTTATAATGGATCTTGTAAATGATAAAAAGCAAAATGGACTTTTATGCATTTCTTAACGAATTGCTTGACCGGTCACAGCAACTTAGTGACCAAGCGATCTTATAAAAATCTTGAGCATGATAATGATTATAAAGAATAATTTTGAAATATACAGAATAAAATAATTCTTATATATGTTCAATAAATAAACACAAATCTTACCTCATTCATGTAAACATGAGAAGAATTTGAGTGAAACACTTGAATCAGCAACTTCGATGAGACATGATAAGGAAATGATTTGTGTAATGCTGACACTGATGTAGCTACTCCAAACACAAAAATTATTGGTAGCGTTGATATGTAGGAACTAAAAGAATACATCTCTTATATATATATAACAATCCCGTGTCATGATGTTCATTTGCACTAATCTCCAAAACCACTGAACCGATTTCAATAAAATTTTATAGATATCTATTATTTGGTCCAACTTGAAAGATGGGATATTTTTATCTCACTTGATAATCTCAATTTCTTATTGCAAAATCAATGTTTTCTTATAGACAACACTTAGTCGGACAAACATCATGGTACGGGATTTTGACATATTTGACATATATGATTTAACATATGTAACCACGGTAACGCGTGGTCCGGTCTACTAGTTTATTTTCGATTTCTACTCGGAACAAACATTTGTGTGACGAGTACATTTGTGATGGAAGGGGGGGATAAAATCATTTGTATCAGTAATACATAGTTTGTATGTATATGTATGTATGTAGTTTATCAGCTTATTCTACGCGCAGATACAAAAGAATTGTATCACCTATAAGAAATTAACAGACCCATAGCCAGATTCTTTGCTTCTATCTTTGGGCAGCAAAGTTGTTACCCAAATACGTAGAAGCTATCCTTTTATCGTTCAAACATTCTTTTTAAAAAAAGAGCCAAGTAACCCAAGTCGAAGGATAAAACTGTACAAAATGATGACAATGGTAAAGTCGATTTTGATAGTGATAAAGATAAAGATACTGGTACTGATAAAGATAATGTTGGTAATGATAATGATTAAAATGAAACGGGAACAGCACAGCGTAACAAACTATTTAATGAGTTGCAACCGTGCAGCACGGAGCGTACAACTTTAGTATACCTACATGTATATTTCGTAACATTTGCTGTGATGCACCAACCACTACCCAGTCCCGGGTAATTATAATTCGTTGCGAGACAAACTTTAGCTCAGCCACACCTATGTACACTACGGATAGCGCGAGTTACGGAGTTTTATTTTAATAAATGCGGTACGATAAAATGTTTTCCCATTAACAAACTGTTGGCTGACGAACGCTGGATAAAACATTCCATTGTTTATTTTTCACTTAAACTATGTTCGCATTCGAATGATGGGAAACCTATGAAGGTGTAACTTTATAAATTCGTTCCGTTATATCGTAGAATGAATGAACTTGGAGTATTAGGGTGCGTTTCCGCCAGGGAAGTACGAGGATGCGTAGCGACAAATGTGTTTGTTTAGAACCATTAGGATCCCTTCATTTACCTAGCCTCGTTTAGTACGCTCGCTTAGCGGAGCGAGGTTTCTCTCCTATTGGTTCTTAACAAACACATTCATCACTACGCATTCACGCACGTCTCTGGTAGAAGCGCACCCTAATGATGTCTTTATGCTGGCTTGTTTATTAGAGGTACTCGTGGCCTGGTCTTTAGTCCGTTTGATGTGATAAGTGTGTACATCCAGCTCTACCTCTACCGGCTCTACCAGTGACATTCGCATTATAAATAAATAAGGCCAATGTTATCGTTTTATCATTCATTCCTTTAATATTCAATAATCTACTATGACCTTCTTCCAAAGTTGTCTGGAAGAGATCCCTCAATAGCCCTAAGACCGCTTTATTATGCAGTTTTTAAAGATGTTTTAAATTCCGGTTATTTGTTTTTGTGCAATAAAAAGTAATATCAATAAATAATAAATAGGAATAAGTGGGAATTGAACCCAGAGATCCTGTTTTGCAGTCAGTCTTTAATTCACCGTGACGACAGTCAATGTTCAGTTAAATTGAACTAGAATAAGATTTAATTTATCACTTAACTCACGAAAACTAAAAGCATTCTTCCGGCCAACCATAATATAACACGTGTAATAAATTTCGTAGAACAAAAAAATAATACCCCCGAGACATCAATCCACCATTTTGTCTGTACGACGCAGAACACTGACACAAAAGATAATACGCGTACAAAGGGATTTGAACTTTGTGTCTATAGCACCAAGGTTTAGTTTCCACTGATTGATTTTAAGATGAGATGTGTCGACGCGGTTCGCCGTTCACGACTTGCTCCGTTCGGTTCTGACACAGGGATTATTAATTACTCATATAAAAACTGGATTAGTACATACTTTTTCGTTAGATAAACGTATTTTTGTGTACTGCGCTACAATTTTAGTGGATTCTATACATACGTGTATGTAAGGGGTGACTGGGGTTTTTGGAAATGAGAAATAGAATCAACTTTTTTGTGGTCCTTTAATGAGTATTGATTTTTCCGCAACCACGAGAGCCTGGAGCAGCCTTCCGCTTGCTGTCTTACTGCAAAATGGCCACGATATGCGTTAGAAGCCTACAATTAGATGTTTCAAACGTTTCAATTCTATTTTTTTTTTTTTTTTTAAAAGTATTTTTTTTTTATTCGTCATAGCACTTTGAAGCTGCCTAACCAGTGTCCTAGTTAACAGTGAATAGTCTAGATTAAGCAAAATCTAGTTTTAGTGTACTATACTATATATGTAAATAAATGTGTGTCTGTCCGTGTAATGTGCCATGGCGACGGTGGGTCGGAAGAGATAATGTTTGCACATAAATCCCACTGCGTCAGCGATAAGCCGGCATGCTTAACCGACCCCCTTACCTGCTGGATGCCACTTACACCGTTATGTAACCGTATCCCGTTTGTAATACGCAATTTTTTTTTATACTCTTTTAGTGGTCCGCTGGACCGGGTCTCCTCTCATAGTGAGAGGGATTTAGGCTACGTCAACCTCGCTGGACAAATACGGATTGGTAGACTTCACACACCTCAGAAAATATTACATACGCCAATATACATGCCAAACTATTAATGGTGCGTTCCTTTTGGAGATCCTGGAGTCTTCCGACAGTGCTGAAGACAACCAAGGGGCATTGAATGTGTAAGCTTTCCACATCTTCTAAGCATTGCGGAGCATTTTGAAGTTATCCCTCGTTGTTACCACCATAAAAAAGGAAAGGTAACTAGGATTTAATAATAGTAATAATATAGGACTACTTTACATAACATACGGTCATCTGATTCCAAATGACGCATACTCAAACAGTTCATAAAGATAGATATGCATTTTAAATACAACATCGTTAACCTTACATCTAAACAAATTATAATTGAGGCTTGTCTCACAAATATTATTATCATTATAGAATCTATGATCTCGGATAATAGAGTCATTACCCAGTGATCCAATGGCGAGAAAACAAAGCAAAACAGTTCGCGTTTTTTTTTATTTTTCAAAACTTAATTCCCTCTTACGCCGTGTTCGCTTCGATGTGATATGCGGTTTGATGTATACATAGTCGCTTTGACACGAGAATGTTGCAGTTTATGCTAATAGAATTAGCAAATCCCCGTAGTTTAGAATACACTAAGCGGAGTTATTGGTTCGCACAGGTAACATAAACTGATTTATATAACAAGTCTGGTAATACTTATACTATTAGTTTACTCACTTTAGGGGGACATTAATTTATAGTTAGACACATCTATTAACGATCGAGCTGAATAAAAGTAATGACTAAATAAAAGTTACTAAATGTATAAAAAAGAAAGGAAAATGCGTTTATTCTCGTGGTTACTTTTTGATGGCTTAATTCATATACAAAATAGATCATTTAAGAATATTAATATCATACCTGCTTATACTGTACATAAAAGTGGAAATTAATATGATGATTGTTCGTTAGGAACCAATAAATTGAAGTCAAAGAACAGCATAGTCATGTGTGTAAAAATGGATTCGTGTAGAGGCTCTACATAGAACTTTATTGGCGTAGCACATGCTACGCGGTATTGTGTGTGAACGTTGTAGCACCTCTACGAATGTAATATTTATCAAAACAGATTTATTCAATACTAGCTTTTGACCGGGACTTCATCCGCGTGGAATAGTGACTGTGGGCAGAATTTCATTTTTAGGATAATTTTATTGCTAATCATACTGAAAAAAAACCTAAATAAAAAAATGAACAACTTCTATTTGATCTTCACTAATAAAAATGTAGATGTTTGAAATAAAAATAACTTATTGAACCAAATTAATTCTGTAAATAAATATTAAGTAAAAAAATGACAAAACCGCTACATTATCTATTTACACTATTTTATATACATATAGTGTAAGTAGTCCTTACTACATATATAATACATACATAAATGTATGTCTTTGTTGTTCGCTCAAAAGTTTTTACAAAGACATACTAAAAATCCATTCCTTTTTGCAGTCAATGAATTTAAAAAAATGCAGTAAATTTTATTATCGTAGTGAAATGTGTTTTCAGGATATCCGTTATCGTCGGAGGCTTGAGTAATACGAGTTAACTTTTCAATATGTAGTAAATAAAGTTGACCTGTAGTTTAACGTTTTGGTTAAACGGGAATAAACATTTTATTGTTTTTTTATTTATTTTATTTAGTTACACCAACAAAGTGAACACTAAGCACATACAATATTGGTCTGATACATCGTGGACAAGTGCCACCTCAATTCAATTCAATTCAATTCAAATTCTTTTATTCATTATAAGGTATATACATACACTCAATGAAGGTCATGTTTTAG
>DWGJ01002424.1:0-15823 GCA_018246895.1 Aspitha aspitha aspitha | reverse complement strand
AAGGGTCCCACATCTTTTTCGTCTTCTGATTATTTGTTCTTCGTACTTAAAGGTTTCTCCTAAATTCTTAACCAGAGCACACTAAAGACTAAACAGATTAGATGGTAAGAGGATTTAATAAAAAAAAACACATTTGGGCGGGTCGCGACATAAAGTTAGAGAATAATAATAGAAACTGACCTATATATGTACGTTTCTGTATCCTCTACTAAATTAAATGACTGCTCCGTCTATACAGTATAAAGAGTATAACTAAACAAAATATTTTAAAAGCACGCCTAAACTGCTCTCAACACGAGGCCGGTTTGAATATCGGGAATAACTCTTAAAACCGCATTGCCGTTTTAGTTATGAAGCGAAATCCTTTCAAGCAAGTAAAAAGTGTCGCTTTCGCTATCGGCCTATTTCAAAACGGTTCGCTTGTGAAATTCAAAGCGAGGCGTTTTCAATTCCCATCTGCATCTCGATAAAGCGGTACATTTTAAACACAGCGTCTAGATATCGTTTAATTTCTGCCACACTTTTTCTATTGGAGTGAGTTTCTGATGACTCCGGTGCATCCACAACGTTGCTCCATCGTGTAACGATGTACATTTCGAAAGATTACTGATACTGTAATATTTCCTTTCGTGATTATAATGTAATGTTGTTGATGTTAATGTATTTATCGTCTCCACATTTTTAAAATGTAGTGTATAACGACTGAAAACTTAAATAAATACTCCTAATAATGATGGTGATATAATGAAAATGGTCAAAGCACATATGAAAAAAGTGGAAAATGTTCTCTGGTTCCTTACGACCACATTTTCTTTCTTTTTGGTATATTCTTTGTATTTTTGGTATATTATGGCTTTCTTGGTATACCGATATGGACGATCCTATATTTATTACATTACATTTCGTTTGATAAGAGCGCACGTTTTGATTAACCTGCAATTCAATTGAAAATTGATTGTTAGCACGCAGTGTTTTAGTGCAATGCAAGTATAATAGTCAAACCGTTGCAGTCTAAATGCACTCAATGCAGCGCGACGAAGCGTTATAGTTACGTGATCGCAATGTTGAACACCACTTCCATAATACGAATGAGTATGGTAAAGATTTAAGTCCTTTTCGAGGTTTATTAGGTGGTTGAGCTAAGTAGCTTTAATAACTTCAAAACTTTTAAGCAACTTTACGTAAATATCAACAGTAATGCTGACCCAACTTATCCCTTGTGCGGTTTTACTAGGCCGTATTTTAACAGTACTATATTGCTAACGGTTCTCTAGGCTAGATTTTAGCCGTTTTGAAACCGACAGCCAGCTAGCCGACATTGAATGTTAATACTTTAAAACGTTCATCTCTGAAATACCGCGAGCGCTTTGTGAATGCAGTGCGGGCGCAATCTCAAGAGTGGTGACGACGCGGTTCCACAGAGTTTACTCTCCGCGCGTTATGATGCGACGTGATCGCAATACTGGGCTAGTGGGCGAATTTATTTTCTCCACTGTAACGTGAATTCCGTTCCATGCAACTGTAGAGCTAGCGAATTAACTTTTTGATTTTCTTCTCATCATAGCACCGACGTCTTAGGAATGTAGACAAGTTTTCGTGTATCCATTTTATATGTACAATATAATATAAAATCTATCAACGCACTTGTAAATTGACTTAAGAATTATTATGTTCAATTATTATGTTACAGCCTTAATTTGAAACATTGTAAATTAATCAATTTCGTTATACTATGAACTCGTATTAGAGTAGGTATGTGTAAAACGATTTACAATAATGATAAAAATAAATTTTAGGTAAAGCAAAGTACTTCTGTTGACTGACAAGTTAATTTTAATTAGTATATTCTTTATGCGATAACAACGTCATGTTGCATATTGTTAATAACTGTCATGTAGATGTTATTAATATATTTT
Source organism: Aspitha aspitha aspitha (assembly GCA_018246895.1). Lineage (NCBI taxonomy): Eukaryota > Metazoa > Arthropoda > Insecta > Lepidoptera > Hesperiidae > Aspitha > Aspitha aspitha. The sequence goes on along the minus strand of DWGJ01002424.1, from coordinate 13,907 downwards.
TTATCAATTCGTACAATATATGTAGTTTCCACACACGTTACTTGAGTTACGTGTGTAAAAGAATTTTACGCAATTTTCTATTTTTGCATGTTTTGACATGAATTTTTTCTAAACACTATTAAACACAAATTCTCAAGAGCGATGACAGGGTAGTTCTGAGGATCTCACTCCCGTTGCGTTACGACGAGACGTGACCGCCATGCCAAGAACTATTCATATAGATCCTATAGTTGATGATACAATTGAATATTATTATGTACTTTCTTTATTAGTCCAGCGCTCTACAAATATACATGATTAATCTCATGCACTATCTTAAAGAGTTTATACTTTCAGCAGGCAAAGCGATTTGGAAATCGTGATAATATTAAGCATCCACAATATCAAGGTTTTGATAAATAGCATCTTTTTATATTTTCTCGTCGTCGCTGCCTAGATCTTGCCAAATCGAATGTTGTAATTGATAATATTGAAATCGCTGCATATAGTAATCATTACGGTAAACCAAAACTATCTACTTGCTTTAGTGAGAAACCGTGTCGCCTGCTTGCGAGCTCGGATAAGTGGTTAGTTGCTTAAGGATGCGGGGCATTATGAGGTTATGTGCGGCGCATTGCGGTGTGCGATAAGAGTAGTTAAGAGCTACATACTCGTTCGAAAATAGTTAAGAATCTATATGTAAAACCTCCCTTTGGTTGTCGATCGATAATTATTTTGTATGCCGTTTGTGAATAATCATGTTCTTTATTTGTAAAAGAAGCTTACGTTTCCTTTTTATCTTTTCTTTTTCCAATCCTTCGTATTACCTGTTAACTCGAAATGTATTTTCTCGTAATCATCTTTGCCACGCCTTATATATAATTTATTTATTCATCGTTTTGTATGCTTTTTTATATTCAAATGATTGGCTTAACGAAAATACAGATTTGAATCATTTTAGTTAATGTTCTTACGTTGTGTTGTCATGTCATTCTAACCAATTATAGTATTAAATAAGTTTCTAATAATAATGCTTTTTGTTCATTTGAGCATTTTAACCACGAAGTTAAAATCCGAATTCAAGAAAATAGAGTGAACAGCGGCCGATTAAAAGCCTACATGATAATTCGCTTAAAACTTTATAGACAATTTCACTTACCTATCATATTAAAAAAACAAAAAAAGTCTCCGGCTAGATAAGTCGGAATGGTGCTTAGAGAAGTTGGCAGTCAGCGAATATTAAAAACTTTTACAGTCCCATTCGTGGCTCGCCTGGTATTATCTTGACATCTATGGTCATCCCCATTTATATAGCAAACGTCTCTGGAAACGAAATTGACTAGGGGAACAGATTGCTTAATCTAAAGCATGAAATTGCAAATGGCGTCTAATGCATTTGCCGGGACGAAATGTTCGTAGCTGTGCGTCTTATAAAATTCTTATTAGTTTTATCTGAGGGGTCGACACCGTTAGTGAGGGTCGAGCGCGTTCGCCTACTGTTATATGTAAATAAGTATGTAACAGCAATTCTGATTCTAAATCAGCAATAAATTTGCAAGTCAAGACGAGACTGATTTCGAGGTACAATATATTTTTTAAATTGTACAATAGGTTTGCGTTTGACTACGAGCTGACCTGATGGTAAGTGAGATGCAGTCTAAATGTAATTTTTTTATATGTAAAAATGTATCTTTTTTATGTATATTTTTGTATATGTATAATAAAAATGTATCTAAATGTAAATACATTGCGGGTCAACTTGACAGAAAAACACCTGATACCATATTAGTGTGCTTCAATTTTCTTGAGGTTTGGACCCTAAGGTTTTTGCTATCTCATTTGTTGTGAGGAGTCTCATGTGAAGGGTCGTCATATAGACGGAGGGTGACGGAACAAATTAGAGTTTTATATAGTTAACTAAATAACACTATTTATTTTATGAGTTCTCAAAGGAGGGCTTTCCCTCTTCACTGAAGATGTTAATGGGTTTTTAGAACTGAATTCACTTGGGGGAGCGAGAAATACAGTTGCAACGGCGAATTAAACCAATCTAATAATATTCCTACGGGAAAGGAAATGAATTCGATTTATTTCCGTTCTTCAACTTTAACAATATTTGCGATTGATAGACAGACTTTGAATTTCGAAATTATTTGTAAATTTAATTTTGTCTGGAACTTTACGAAGAGCGGAAGTGAAGTAGGAACTTGTTTTTGTTGTCAGCCCGAAGGCGCCGTTTCGTTTAAAATTTGAAACTTTGAAGTAAATACGTTATTATTGCCGTTGACTCTGCTCTGACATACTTCTGTAGTCATAAACGGATTTGCAATATTACAATTAATATTTATTATTACTCAGCAGCTTTCCGCTCACGGTTCTGCTGACAAGAATTCGACAACAATACAGTAATCTTACTTATTTTTATTAATCAGTGTCATTATGTGTATGTGAGGTCGCATTCACTTTGAATTAGTTACTAAATAATAATATCATGATTTAAACAATCCGTCATACATTTGATTCCAAATTAGACAATTAAATGCCTTTGTTATGATAACTGGACATCTGTTAAAAATATATAGCTGTTCGCTGATATTTTTACACTCAGCACAAAACAAACAAATGTTCTCATAGCATAAATGTTTGATGAGTGGGAATCGAACTGCCGATCTCCAGTTTAGCTGTCAGGATATCCAACGACTAGATCTAGGGGCCACCCGAATATGAGCATAATTATGAAATTTAATCTCTGCACCTACGTAATTAGTTAGGTAAACCTGTTTAATTTGATACCGAATTAATAGGACCTGGACTAAGGTTGTGGATAATTACGTAAATACAATTAGACACGCTAACGATCTCGGTTGAGCTGTAGCCGTAATCTGAAATGGCAATTAATTAGTCTCATTGTGGTATTTAAATTCTTAATGTATTTTATTTAGTGAACGATTGCATCGGTCAGCGTGGACTCCATTGTCTATCTATGAAATAAAATATGTCATACGTCAATAGTTATATTATGACCTACGTATGTACCTGAATATGCAAGGAAGTATCTATCATTAAATCCCATATAAGAATTGAAGTAAACATTCTGGTTTATGCACAAGTTATGCATTTACTTTCCTGTCTTACTACCTCGTGTTGTTTACAACATAAGCGCCAGTGACCCTGTCATACGGCGATATATTGGCAGAGGGGGTCGTGACTGAAGAAATATTTTCTGTCACGTGACTGCGGTTCCAGTCCCTGTTTAAGGGGGAGCGGGAATGCGCGTGGCACGCGTGCGGACGAACCGCACGCGGACGAAAACCCGCGTAACTGGATGAAGGTTTTTCAACTACCTTTCCATTAGTGCTCTGGTCTATTATATTTTTCTCGTCTAACTTTGTAAATGCGATATTGTGATAGCATTTAATATTTTAAGAGCAGAACAGTGAATACGGATTAAGCCGAAATCCATTATTACAAGGGTTCTTTGCGAGGCGCTGTCACGAGCAGTTATAGAAATTCCTTGTTCTCTGACGCTAGTTTCCGTTTGTGCTTGGATCAAATGCACGCACTGCTCTTAACATATGAGAATACTGTAACATGTAATAAGTAGATTGTTAATTAAATTATATCCTCCGTTGTTAATTAATTAAAATATCCATAACGATTATTAAACTCTATGCTTATAAGGCAACGGTGACCAATAAGCACAGGCCCGTCTGTCTGTTTGCTAGATTAATTTAAAAAAAACAGTATTAGTTCTCGATTTAACAACTTATTTAACAATTTATCAGTAACCTCGAAAGTCTATTTGAATTAGATGTCAATTTATTTATGTTATAATAACAAAAAGACTGTACTTAAATTATCGTAGCATTGTATATGTAAAATACAATATAATACATTTGATATATTTAAAGACGTGCAACGAAGATGCAACAAATCGAAGCAGAACACGTTCGAGAATAAACTTTGATATTACACTTATCACTATGCAATTAAACTTCATGCATTGAGAATATTGGAAATAGTCCAAGTGCTATCGTTACTGCCATACTTATTATATTATTATCGACCTGATCGTTAACCGCTGGGTTTTATTATCTTTATCGTGTTTATGTAAGTAAATTGGTCCATTCATTCGCTGCAATCCTTTTTACATCTCACTTGTGGGCATGATTATACCTTAACTATGGGAGGTTTGGAATATATTACTCCATGCTCCTCTTAGATTACAGATCGCTTGCAAGTAGACTATGGCTTTAAACCTTTTCATTGTCAGGACAGGTGTGCCCAGACCCTAAGGCCCGGCTTTACAAATGCTACTTAATACATACATACCGTCATGCCAGGTCACTAACGGGGTACGCAGAAACCAGTGAGTGCCAAATATCTGCCTTACGAACCTGTCGTGTTTCATCTACATTCATCATTCTCAAATATCAAGTAAAAGTATCATGTATACCAAATATGCCAATGCTACTTAGTGTCCTGGATAAACCGTCTAAATTAGTTTCCGAAGCTGGGTAACTCTTAAAAATGCTATAAACAATCCCTAGAAGAGCTGACCACGGCCCGCTTTGCTTCACTTTATATGAATATCGCTAGAAATCCACCGCCACGTCAGCGCTTACGACCTTACACATCAATAAAACAGCCCTCCCCGTAAATATAAATAACGCAAATGAATCACGTGCTAAAATTGGGGGCGATGCCTGAATAACGTACGCCTAATGAAAAATGTTATTGCAGCTTCCCTTCGATTTCACATTTGTCGGTTTACCGTATAAATACAAGGTACGGACCCTCACTGCCCTTCGCAAACACACTGTAATAAAATAAACACTACAAAATTCATATTTCTGATAACAATATTATTTCGAATTAAATTGCGTGGGCTGTTACATTCTGATCCTTTTCGGCGAAATGGCTTCGGTGTTTCGAATTCCTAATTAAAATGTTTTCTTTTCGGAAAATACCGGAAATTCGTGGATTTATCCAGTTACTGAATTTGTGGAAGTTTCCAAAACTGATATGATGATAGCACAGGGTCCCTAATTGTGTACCAGGAGTACAAAGGTGTTCTCATATCATGTTCTATTTCGGACAAACTACGTTGAGCGCTGGCGGACGGAGATTCAATCGCCACAGGATATCCCATTATTACATGCCGCGTGTATTCTACCCGCGTTTTGCTACCGCTGCCTGCTGTTCACGAAATATAGTGGATTATATAAGCGAAACTTCGCACGGAGAAAGAGGAAATAAACCGCTATAATACTGTTCTCGTGCAGTTAATTGCCTTCAAGTTCCTTAACAATGTGATAGATGCGCTAAATCTTGTTACGTATTAGTTATGGCACAACAATTAAATTGTAAATAATTCTTCGGTTTGGGTAATGACAGCTGGGTACTTTAGATTACATTAACCTGGTTCAATTCTCACTTTACGAAGCTATATATGCATTTTCAAGGTTAAGTCTTATAAAAGGAAATATTGATTATGTAAACAAATAACTTTATAACACAGAGCTATTTGTAAATTTGTATTTAATTTTTTCTCCTTCAATATTTCTTTCTATAAGCAATAGAATTGGGTTAATAAACGGGGAATCTAGTTCAAGTTAGGAGAGCTTGGATGAGTCGTCGTCACTGGAAATATTTTTCAAGGAATTATGTTACTTGCAGCTAGAAATTAGGTTAACTTTGATCAGATCAGAATTAAAGGTAACTGGGAAAAAACATTCTAATATAACTTGATAAGTTTTGATACAAGCTGTATTCTCAGTCTAATGTTTTCAGTAGTTATGTTGAACAGTAATGATTTTATGTCCAGCTCATGTGGTGTGGGCTTGTTTCTTCCAAGGTTTTATAGAAATGTTGATATTGTATTAATTAACGATTAATGTTTTCTTTACCTTTTACAAGAATTGTAACTTGGTAATGCTTAGTATATTCTGACCCATTTTTAATGTTTTATATCTATTTTGCGTGAAGTGCTTTATCTATTTCATTTATGAATGTAATTCATAGTTAAACAGTTAAGTATTTGTGTCGGTTGGAAGATTTTTCTTAAAAATCATTATTAAGGTTAAATATAATGCTCAGTTGCTATTTAACATTATTAGCGATTAGTTTAAAACGAGCAAATGGAGAGGGTATAGTAACAATGGCTTCACAAGTCTCATTGTTTAACAAAGTAGAACCAAGTTGAGCAAATATTTGAGTCCGTTACTCTGGGACCGTGGTCGAGGGTTCGATCCCAAGGGAGGTTATAGATAGAAGCTTCTTTATACGCTGCAATTTTACTCTCGTTTAAATTTCATATTTATGGAACTGGATTAGTATTAGCATAATAATATGGTATACAATTTTTTTCCCTCGATAAGGAAAATGCGTCAGTAATAGTAATTGAGTCACGTATTGTCACAAAACCTGTCGGTCGGGGGTTCATGAATCGAAAACAAGTCTACAAAGTTAATATAGATAGCCAGCATTCGATAGGCGACTGTAATACAACAACTAATGATTGTAGATTAAAGGGAAATATTAAACATTCGATGCTTCTAGCGGAATGCAGACAAATTTCGGTTGTGAGTCAGCTGTTATTGGATGCTACGGATCTTATGAGATTTCAGGAGCAGACGCTAGCCTTGTAACAAGAACGTAAAAGTAGCTAACATGACAGTGGTCGCATCGCTGCTGAAGGCATATAATTGTATAAATGTGTATTTTGCAATTAAAAAATCTATTATTAGAAGGCGGACTTCATAAATCTGGCATCAGTTATTATTATTTACCTATTAAAAAAGTGAAACGACATTTTGAAATTAATATTCATCAAAAATTTATCTTCTCAAAAGCGAATTCGCAAATATTGTGAAAGCTTCGATACGCTGTGTGCGCATGGTCGAGGGTTCGATCCCGGGGGAAACTTCGTTGTAATACGATACTTTTACGTGTTGGACTCAAATTTGAAACATATTCATGGACATTGAGTTAAAATATTTAAATAGAAAATCATTCGAAATTAAGATTTTGCATATGGTAAATTGACCCTATGACACTGATTTCGGAAAATTAATCAAGTCTGAGAGTTTCATACTCGAGTCAAATGAATATTTACAAATTTATCTTGACGATCAGTTGCGCTTTGATGTAATTTTACAATACAAGAAGCGTAAAGGATAAAAATATATTTAATCTATTTGAAAATATCTATATTTATGACGGAAAGATAACAGAACACAATTCGGCGCTATCGCACAGTCAAAAAGAATTACCTCAGAGCATGAATGTGACGTATCATTTATAGTACGTAATTGGAACTGGGTGTCATGTCTACAATGCTTATTTTAACAACGATCCCACCTAGGGTTGCCAGAACACGATTTATTAGGGATGTACATCCAACAATCAGAATAATTGTTATATTTATCTCTGCAGTTAAATTTATGAAAACCATTTCGTTTTAAAAATATAAATAATAATCAATAAACAGTTAATTGCTAATGAAACCAGCAAATGACCGCAAATTAATAAAGTACGGCTAATTAAGGTTAATTTGATTATCATATTGTTTGGTTATAAAGGTTTTTTGCATAATGTAGTAGCTTAAAACCGTTGTGGTCACGAGCATTTAACTGGATCCCAATCGGTAAATCTCAATCCGGTGTGGTTGTATAATAATAGTAATAAGTAAATATACGAGAAAAATACGTCTGTAAAGTTTACATAGGTTTTTTTAACATAGGTTTTTAGTACGTATTTATGTTTTTTTCGGGAATATGGAGTATGTAAGAGCTTTGCATCCTTTTCTCTTCGTCAAACAGATTATAAAATAAACCATTACATGTCGAGGTAACCCGCACTATTTTGTATCCGAAATTGAGCCATGTGAATTTATTAAAATCAGAATCGAAATATTTAAGCTACGTATAATAATAGGGGCTCATTCATACAATTATTTTATACTGGCCTGTTGTAACCGAATAGAAAATACAAAAACAGGGATATTATTAAACGAAACCTTTATCTGGGAAGTCTGCGGATGGCGTAGTCCAATCCCACTAAATAGATCTAATTAAACTTAATTAAAACGAAACAACTAAGATGATTCTTGTAGCTTGTTGAAATATGATTATGACCATTTTATTATGCAACATACTCCATTATAAAATACATGAATGTTATTGTAGAAATAATGGACTGACATAATTGTTTTTTCGACATAAACCTGATAGTGCTCGTGGATATGTTATTTACAATATTTATAGATTATCGAATTCACCAATTGATTTCTAGTTAACGTTGACACTAGTTAGTATTAGTATATATATCTAGAAAAACAGAAGCAAGTGTAACGCAGAATATGTTTCAACTTTATTCCGGCTAATGTACACAAAAAGACCCAGCTTATTAAGCTCAGTGTGCGAAAGATATTTGGAGCCGTAACGTAACGTGCGGAGTTTATCTCGCCATCGCGTGAATCAGAGCTTGCAAAAAGCTCTGCGATAAATGGCGGATCAACCAACCCTTGTGTTTAACACTCTAATGCCCTCTATGGACACACGAATGGCAACGGACACACTTGTCCCTTTCGTTCAGATAATATTCCAATTAAAGCTCGTCCTAATTTGCCCCGCCCCAACTTGTGTCGGGTTCAAATTGTCCGGGAATGCTTCGCTATTCGCTTCGCAATGTCAGAGGGTAGAGCTTTGTTTAGTCGTTTGTTAGCCAATTCCACAGGTATTCAAGACCGGCAAATGATTAATAGACATTGTTAACGTTTTATAATTTCATCTTACAACATTCGAAGTGAGTTCAGGTATTTTATTGGTACTATTGTTATAAATGTGAAAATATTATTGTCGTGAGTAGGCTTGAGGCGACTTGGAATACGTCTACGTGAACAGGTTGTTTGTGCCCACAGTCAATTAAATTGAGTTTGCTATATAACCCTACTGCCTTCAAGACGGCGAGGATTTTGCTTGCCTTTGTTTTAATTAGGTACCGTCCATGCCCCTTTAATGGAACACAGCGGAGTCAAATGCTAAGATAACTGCCTGTTTGTGCATCTGTCCGTTTCTATATTGAACTTGACTTGACTTGAACATTTCCGATTTTGTTAAAATTTAGTATGGAGATAGCGCGAACCCTGGGAAACGATACAGGATACCTTTTGAAATATACGCCTAAAAGAGTGATATAAGGGATGAATATTGTATGAGAATTATTCAGGTTTCCGCGCGAACGAAATCGTTAGAAGCAAAAGCTAAGTATATATACATAGGTATATACCTATAGGTATATAGAAGTCTTACCATGCTATGGAATATTGTAAGTAAGCCATATTACAGATGTATTGTCACAGGACTGAATATAAAAATCTCGTATGATGAATGTATAAGGTTTGATGAATATGAAGAATAATATTGGATGAACTACTTGTAGTTAATTCGAAAACCGCTATTAATAGGGCCGTATGCAAGATAAAACAGTTTTTTCCCCCACATCTTGTCTTCTTATTAACAACCTGTTATAGCCTTGCATGCATAACGTGTATTGTCTTAACGAATCTACATATTATCGAAAATAATAATGCCATATGCGTAAAATTTCCGCCTGTGTATTAGCTTAGTATGTCTTTCGCAGGCTTAAATATAAACGATGTATCGATGGCAATATAAAAATAGGCCCAGACTACGTGGAAAGTAATAAAATTAACTTGATCTCGAATTAACGTCGTTCGCGTGAACGATCTGAATTAATAATGCCTGTGCATTTTTCAACTTTATTCCATTGTGTATAAGATAAAAATCGTTCAGCACTTTTTCATGATAATTGTACAATTCACGACTTTTACGCTTTAACAGTTAAATTTGTTCTCGTATTTAATTGAATGTACAATAAATAAAGTTCATGTTGTTCATTTTAATTTGAAGTGAAATGGACTTTTAAAGGGCTTAATGAATTTTATACGATCGTATATCATGTTGCTCATACAAATAGAACACATATGTATACAAATATTATTGCATTTATATTTTGGTACAGTTATACCGAATTATGTTTGTTGTTAAAATCGTCACAAACTTTCATTCGTGACAGAAAGGTTGGGGTCAACATTTCGCTTTTACAAGAACACTATACAATTCGCGGCCATTCCCCTCATGTGTGTCTTTTTATGCATTAATGTAAATTAATGTCTCCTCTATTTTGTCTGTCTTATTTTGTTCGGACCATTTCATAGGCTACGAGGTTGTGTACGTACGTCCTTCATTAAAGAGGTCCTATGGACGAATCACGTCTTAAAGTATGTTGTAAGATGGTCGGCACTCAATTCCTTCTTCTTCGAGAACAGGCTTACCGGTGAGGAACGGATTCCATGTTATTCTTCACATTTTCCAAAACCATTCCAAAGGTAGATTTGATGTGCAATTAGCCTTAGGGTTGTCGGACCCTGCTCTTATAACGGCGCAGTGACAGCTGCTCGTGGAAAGTAAAGGCCTATTAATCTTCAATTGGTTAGGGTCGATAAAAGTAATTATTCGTTATAATATTCGGTATTGTTTGGATAGGTCCTCAAGACCCTATACAGGCCGTTGCAGTTTGAGGGTTGTCATGTTTTTATAACAATAGTCGATACAAAGTATGATTGTAAAGTATACATTTGTAGAAGAGCACTTTAAATAATAAATTAAAATTCAAATTGGAAGATAATGTTTTCTTGTACGATACGTTTTGAAATCTGTTGATAATAAAATGCGCTATATTTGTAAGAGATATGTAATAATATTTACCATTTGTATAATATAATGTTAATTTTGATATGAATAATGTTGAAAAGCAGATAAACATCAACGTTATGAAGGCAACTAAAACCAATATCGACAGATACCGTCGCCCGTCTGGATTTGAATATAAAATTCAATCACACATTCAATATATCTATCGAATCACATTTGCATACAGTGTCATAACCGAACGTGGAGATATGCGGTATTGTGATAACCATTTGTAGTCAGATGGCGTAGATTTGACGAACGAAGGTCATGAAGTCATACGGACAGCTTGAACAGGCACTTCTGGACACGCCAAGATATATCCTAGACTGCTCCTCACTTACCATTATATGAGAACTTGTAGACGAACAAAAGCCTATGCAATGAAAGAAATTAAAATTGGCAAAGCCATTTGTTTCTAAACCTTGTAGAAACGTAGAGTTAGACACGAGACCAGCTTTAAAATAATAAATAGATTGAAGCAAAGGTAAATATTTTTCGTATGTTTCACTTTCTTGTGATTCACCATAGACATAAGTCTATGCAACTATGATCGCTTACTTTAATGTATCTACCCTGTTCCCCTTTTCCCCGTTTCCGCGTTTGCCTTGTTTGGTCATGCTTTCTTTTTATATGTTGCATATGGATTCTACGTGCTGCGATCCTGCCACCCTTCTTTTATTTTGTAGCTTCAAAGGGTTTTTAAAAAAAATAGTTTATGATCATCGAATGTGTCCGACATTGCTGAACATTTCTAAACTTTAACATTACTTTACTTAATATATCGCTTTCAAATCGTCTTTTCCATTTACTAAGTTTTCCTTCAATAAAGTGACTATTAGTTGAGTTCGGTCTTAGTTGGCCTTTAATGTTCTCTCAAACTTTCCCATTAAGCCCGACAATAGTGGGCACCGCAAAATTTTCTCATAAATTCGCCTCATCTGGGTGTAGTTTGTGTTTAAGATTTATTGCTGCATAATATGTGGAGCTGAATTTGGAATGTATGAGGCTACAAGCCTAACCCGTCTTTGTTATTTGAAAATACATACAGTTTATTCTATCAATATTCTATATATTTATATTCATACAAAAGTATGAATGCTTAAAAATACTTGGTATATAAACTTATAACATGTTTCGTAAATTATTATTCCATACTGGTATTTTATGAGGTAGTATGTTATCCTGTAGCTCTATTTTTTCTGATGTGGGATTGAGTTCTACATGGTGCTTATAAATATTGGACTAACGCGTTCAAAACCTGTTCGGTTAGTTAAAAATTACGGAATTATAGAAATGTTAAGTCTACAAACATACTCGTACATTTAAAATTCGTTCATTGTACATACAAAATCATATCTGTTACCGACCCTACATCACTAGGGCCGCTATGTGGATAAAGTGATTTCTGCGTTTTTGAATAAAATTAACTTTATTTAAACCTTTCTTATGTAACATCGGTTTTGTACAAAATATTTTTTTTGTTCAAAATGTAGTCTGCATATTATATTTCAATACTCAATAGTAGGCACTGTTTTAAGTTGGCTATAAAATACAACATACTACCCATAAAATTACTCTTTAAGCCTACATTATTCCGTGTAACATCAGCTATCTGTCAGTAAAAGTCCCATCGATATCGATGCAACTGTTTCGGATATTAGCTGGAGTAAACTATAATTTTAAGAATTTCTTATTATACTACTTTATAGAGAGACATTTTACTTTTATGTAGAGATAAAAATCCAAAGATAGATTGAATAGACCATCTAAGAGAAGACGAAGTACAGCCATTTATTACTGCCGTAACATGAAACGAATTTATATTGCTAATAATAGAATCAGAAAAAGAAATTATTGCCAAAGCGTTATTTTTGTAGTCTGTTATTGATTTAACTTTTTTCTCAATTCGAAAACTTGTCGATAAACCTGTAGATAAACTGTAGATATATTTTAAGAAATGCATAGAGTTTCATATTTTGTTACTAACATTATTGTATGGTTTCCTTTTATTCCTAACATGTGTAATAAAATATTATATGTAATATAATCATGGAATTTGAAACTAAAAGACTTCTTACGATTGCTAATGCGTTCGTGATTTCGTGTATCTTAAAATATGTATATCGACTCATGTAGTCCGTACTAGTCCTTTACTTACAAAAGAATATGCAAAAATCGGGGGAAAATGGAGATATAAAGTGGAGTATCATGAAGAAATAACACATGCGCTCGCTTTTTGCTTCGTTCCGTATAATACAAAACATACGAAACGGGAAGATTGCAGGCTACGATAAACAGAAGATTTACCGTTCTTCCACGCGGACGTATGCATACGTTTGTTAAATACAATTAAATGGATAATTTATATACTTTCTTTCACGAATGTTCCACGTTTGACTGAAAATGTTTCGTCCCGACGTCCTAATTGGCTATCCACGTTCCTGTAGATGCTTAAGCTTCTTTTACTGATAATGTGTAAATGAATTCTTAAATTTGACGTTTAAGGTTTTTTGTTTTGAAATGTGGTTGGTTCGTGATCTCTAAGGATTTTCGACTAAGTATTGAATAGTAGTAGGTTTTGGATATGTATGTATTTTGGATATGTACATATGTATGCCTTAACGGCGGTGATAATACAACGACCGGGTGCTTTGCAAGTTGAATCATCAAGTTGAAAAAATATACTGCTTGCCGCAGAAATGAAAGATTATTTATGATATCAGATACACTGTTCGCTACCTGAAAAATCTCTTTACAAGACAATGAAATAAAAAAATACACGCTAATGACATAATTCAAAACCGGTATAATGGCCCTACTAAATCTCGCAAGGAGAGACAGATATTCTAGATTGTAAAAGGAAAATCGCATTTAAGAGTCGTTACACTGAGTTTGCGATGGAGCCAAAGTTTTTTAGTGCATACGATGTCATGACCTAAATTCCATTGTCTTACGCCCGACCAGAATTCTTTATGACGAGTTCATTCAAACGGACTTTTTCTATTCCAACGTTTACTTGAGCCCTGTCAATTGTTTAAGTGTTTCATGCAATATCATATAAAAATACAAAAAAATAGAAAAATGTCTTATTGATTTATAATAGTTACAATTTCATTAGGTCGCAAGGACTCCTGTACTGAGTTAGTGACC
>DWGJ01002423.1:0-15828 GCA_018246895.1 Aspitha aspitha aspitha | reverse complement strand
ACTTATATACATAGATATTTTGATTAAGGCTAGACACAGAACAAACAAATGTGCTCATCACACAAATGTTTGTCCTGTGTGGGAATCGAACCCACGACCTCAGATTTTGCAGTCAGGCACTCTAACCAATTGACCACAAAGCCAGTAAAATTATTTAACATTATTAATATTATGATATTATGTATGCCATAAAACATTAAAATGTTATTCAGTTACAAAAATAGTATAATCCGCGACATAAGACTGCAACGTACTTACGCAGGGATATCTGGTGTAAGGCTTCATTACCCAATACGGGCGGACAATTTAATATAGTGTGAACCTTACTTTATGTTTACTGACAGCGTTGGATATCATGTTTCATTGAAAGATCGATATTTTGGATACGATGCGTCATCATCTCAAAGAATTAGCCGTCAAGTACTGGAAGTATTCCATTTCTAGTACTCTCAGTACCAGTAGTATTCCCAGAACCAATAACCGTTGCGGGGTTCGCGAATAACTGCCACGACTCGGCTACCGAAGTGTAGGATACCTTCTAGCTAAATGGAATGACGATGTGTTGATACCTGCAGACAAATATTGGATGCGGCAGACCGAGTTCAGACCACTATGGTACTTTTGAACCACTAATTTCATACGGAATATATAAAGACATTGTATTTAATACAATGAAAAAATAAATATCTGAATAAGTATACTCATAGCCACATAATATAATTAGAGATGAAATAACGTACAGTCTTATAATTTTTAAATGTAGATAAATAATAACAATCTGGTCCACATACAGACGGTCAATCCTTTAAATAATTAAATAATAAGCACTTTCCTTTTCCAATGCGGTGGCGCCCTCTATAACGTTTTAATGATATAATTGCAGACATGAGCTTTACAAGTTAAACATATCGAAAACGCAGCAATCACGAAAGTAATAGACTTTTTACAATACACACCTATATAACAATAATAATTCATTTAACTTCGTTGCCTCTACTTTTATCATAAACGATATCATCTAGCAATACAAAGACAGAAAAATATCTATTACTTTTAACTTTTTAATTAAGAAGAATTCGCAAAGCCTTGAATGGACACTGATTGATCAAAATTTTTGATGTAGCAATCCTATGGTTTAATCATTCATTCTATACTAAAAGAGACCATTTGTAAAATATGTGACATCAAGCAGACGTAGTTAAAAAAATTGAATAAGGTGTCGTCTCTTTATTTTCATTATCCGAGACAAGTAATAATTGAATAACTTCTCCGTTGGTATTAAATGCTAGTTCAATTGTTTCATTCGTTTCATTAAAAAGGTATTGTACAAAAGTATTGCTAACGAATGCTGTTCACTAATACCGCGTGTCGTATTATTCACTGTCGATAACTTATTAAGTAACATGGAACATAAGTGTTTATTGTATTTATCAGTCCACATAATTTCAAAATTTCACCGCACCGCGCTCACCCTCAACGGCGCGCTTAGATACTGAAATACAGTTGAACGGTAATGTAGGGTGTCAGAATCAGCGGGCGAATGTAGCGATTTAGCGAACATATTAGATTTGTTTAATATACATTGTTGTATGAGAAGGCAACTAAATTAAATAGTCTGTTGCTGTCTAGTGACCATATCGACTTAAAGACGTTTATCAACGACTGGTTGATGATTACACACCTAATTGAAAACGTTATAGCTGATTATAAGTTGAGTTTTAATTATATTCATGCCAATCCAGAATCTTAAGTAATTAAAATCAAAACTACGGGTTTCATTGGTCTGATTGTTATCATAAACCTAAAAATCAGCGAGTTAGTATCTACCCCATGTTAGAAGGTATTACTTAATGTTCAGTATGTTTTTTCAGTAGACACCAAAAGAATATGGAAGCAATAAATTTTGAAAGTTGTAACAAAAAACAAACATTTCAAGTTTCGAGAGCCTTGGATTTGCTTTGACGTTGCTTTTTACAGAAATACCTATGTATATTTGCAATATTACTTTGAAGAACAGGTGTATCATTTAAATATCATCAAACATCCTTCCCATATACATAGGTACTGATCAAGATTCAAAGGGCAGTGAGTGGAAAATTATCAAACGATTCTTCGGAAGGCCTTACACGGTCTGTAATGAGATTAGCCGGGGCGTGACCGAGTTTATAGTGGAGACCTTGGGTCATTTCATGCCTACACATGACAGTACAGTATTCTCATTTATATATATAGACGTACGCTATGTATGTGAAAACAATGCTTTTTTAAACAGTTAATTCTTTAGGTACGCAAATTAATAGGAAAATATTTTTTTATATAACAACTTTCGTGTGAAAAATTCTTTTGAAAGCAGAGGTATAAAATGAAAAACATAATTTATTCCATTAGCTTTTTATTGCAGTAACAGAATTTTACAGATTGTAAAATTAAAGTAATCTATTTACAATACAAGTAGATACCTTGAATTAGTGAAACCCTAAAATAATGTTTTGTCTGGTAAAAAACTAGCTACATAACAACATACTAGCAACACTGTTGTTATCAAAGACAGTCATAATGGCGCGAACACACCAATATGAATTAAGAGTGTTCCGTCGTAGAAATAACTCATAAACAATCAACGGCTAACGAAGATCTGAATCAAATATTTAAAATTGAAACTACGCAAAATTAAAAAATTTACACATTTATCATATAGTATTTTATTGGTTTGCATAATATTATAATAATTGCAATAATATTCATACTGTATTACATTACGGTATTAATTTTATCTACTACTAATTCTGGTTATAACGTAGTGTAACCATAAACCAAATTACTTTCTCAGCAAATCTCTACGTTATAATTAAAAATCTCTATGTTATAAGTGTTAAAAACTCGATTTAAAGAATATAAACATGGCAGCTATAAAGCACGCTTTCTTGCCCATTTCATTCAAAGGTGTGATATATTGCAAGCGAGATAACAGTTGCAATCATCAATATCTTTCAACACTCTAAACATTCTCCCAATACAATATGATTTTGTTAATTGGCATGTTGTTGGTTACTCCTTTTTCCCGTACCATAAATCCTCTGGCACAATGTCGAGAACCTCCAATCGTTCAATCCTTCATTGTTTTCCTTTACCATCGTTCTGTATTGAGTCCGTATTTCCGACATTTTGTTCGAGCACGCCCATGGACTTTTCTTCAATATATCCGATGCTTCCATCCAAAGGTAGCTGCGGACGAATTTGGGATTTTTGAACTTCTCCAAATGCGCCAAATACCACGTCAGCAGGATTTCCGTTTCATCTTCCGTCCAAGAATATTCTACTTCGTCCTCTAGCGTTTTATTATCACTGGGGACGTCATTCAAAAGATTTTCTTTAATGAAAATCTCCTTCAGGATCTCCCCAAAACGTGTGTTCTCCGCCTCCAGGGTGTTGCTTTTGTAAAATTGTATCAAAAAGTTGACTTTATTGAAAACTTTCGACACTGGCTCTGAAATGTAATTCGCTAATTCCGTCCATAAGTACTTTTTTTCAAACTTAGGACTAATAAATTCGTCTATATTTTGCAAATAGTATTTCAGAGCTAATTCCACTTTTGAATCGTCCATTGGAAAATCTTTGTATGTTCTACCTTCACCATTGTTGTTTTGTTTTCTCGCAAATTTAGGTTTCAATGATAATATTTTCTCGAATAATGTAAAATATGGTGTTTTTGGATTATTTGTGTCTTCACTCACAGCTTGTTTATGTCTATCTCTAAGTTTAATGAACATTTTCTTGCACGTTACAGGCTTCCGGTCGCCAAATTTCGATGCTATTTCAGTCCACATGTCCTTCGGTTTGATTTCCATACCTTTATGGGTTCTTAAGTAGTTGAGATAATGAATTAAAAGTCGCTTCTTAGAGCCGTTTGTCCATTTTAGCAGTGGTTTCACAACAACTTCTTCTTTAACATTTGTAGAATTTTGGGAGAATGAACCTTCCATTTCCTCGGAATATTCTTTAATAATATTATCACCATCTGGGAGTATATATTCAGTGTTACTCAAATCATGCATATCCTCTCCTTCTGGTATAACAATAATTGTGTAATCTTCATCTGAAAATAGAATTTAGGCATTTGATACTTTATATGTAGGCAAAGAGTGATAGTCCAGCAGAAAATCTGCAGTTATCAAAACTTTATTAGTCAATTTCAAGATGATTATAACATTTTTAATATGGCCACATTGTATTATCATATCGTTTTAGACACATATACATAGATTCACTTTGGAGAAAAGTAGTTCAAGGTTAAGGATATGTTTCTGTAGATACTTTAGTTATCATACTATAGAATGACATTAGGTTAAATTAAAGATATCGTTTGATTTGCTCTAACAAATTATCTACGAAGTTTAACTACAGGTATTGCCATGGCATTCAAACAAAGGCTGACATGACCTTTATTAAATAAAAAACAATTCAAATTTGGGAACTCACCCTGCAATTCTTGCTTGATATTACTTTCAGTAAGCAGTTCATCATGGTCATCGTCTATTTTCAAATCTTGAGTGACATCTTCCAAATTGTGAACACCTTCGTTAGAGTATATTTCATCCATCAAGTTGAAATACTTCCATGACACTTTCACTTGGGGGTACCGCGTTTTCATCGTTTTCAGTTTTCTGTAAGATTTTCGCAACTCCATGAACTTATCACTACATGATGAATTCGATCGGTTCAGTTCAGTTGCTACAGGCATCCATTTGCTACTGTCTCCTATATTGTCATGTAAATCATTGAAGTTCTGAGCGAAAAAGTTTATCAATGTTTTTATTTCCTTTGCTGTCCAATCTTCATCATCTGATTCAGCCTTGATATCACTTTTGAGCTTTGCTTTAACGGATCTATAACCAAAAACTTTTTTGCATAAAGGATAATATGGCCAGAGGATAGGTTTCTCTGGCTTACTTATTTCCCTCTTCACGTATGCTTTGTAAACCTGTTTAAAGTTTCTGAATCTATGAGCACATTCGGTTGCTGGTATTCCAATCTGTTTGGATAATGTTTCCCAAAGCGTCACTCTTTTATATTGAGACGATGCAAACTTATTCTTATGTTTTAGATAGAACTCTAGAATTTTGAATGCTTTGGCATCTCCTGTATGTTTTTTGGAATGTTTCATAAAGCCTCGCTCATCGTAAATTTCTTCATCTTCTGTTCCATTCTCGATACTTTGATTGTCTTCAATATCTTTTATTGTAATTTTTTTTACTGAAAAATTAAATTAAATTTATTAGTCCACTTATTTTTTCTTTTATACTAGAAAATGTTAACTATTTAGTTCTTATAAGTATATAATTATACTTTAAAAAATTCAGTTATAATGATGAAAGATATAGTGATTTCCACAAAACCCAGAAGATCAAATTATATAAAAATATGTTGATAAACTAGAAACAGGATTTAGATAATAGATGTTTTTCCATAATTACTTACCACCAATCTTTCCTGATTGTATCCGATTATGTGTTCTTAATTTTTCAGCATCTAAATCTAAGAGATCCACAGCCATTCCATAATCAAATATTCTATCAAACATATCAATGTATCTCCAATCTATTGACATATCTGGGTTCTCTTTTTTATCATCTAATATAGATTTATATAGGGTTACTAAGCTTTCCCACTGTTTCTTACACGACTGACTACTTCGGTTACATTTCTTCGCCAGGATAGCCCAACATACATAATAGCCAATGGGATCTTTTAGCATTTCTGTATTGTCAAATAAATATTGAACTAAATCATCAGATTGATCTGTTTTCCATGTAACAAACTGCTCTGACCTTTTAAGCCCTTTTTCAAGCTGTAATTCAGTTTCTTTCGCAATAATATTATCTAATATAATTTTCATTGGTATTCGGCTACTTAAATCATATCCTCCTTTCATTACTTCATTAATGTGGTCATTTTTTAACTCCTCAAATTTTTCTTTACAATCATCTGCTTTTTTGTCAAGTAGACGTCCAACTTCACTCCAGAGAAACATATTCGGAATAGTGGAATCGTGAAACTCATTGAGGCAATCGTAATAATATTTGGCAAGAAAGGTTTTTTCCATATCAGTCCAACAGTTCTCATCCGAGTTTACAATCACAGCGTTATCATTATTATCTTCTGAGACTTTCAACTGTGGCGAAAACTTTCGATGAAACTCCTCATCATTCTGGAATATTTGATCAAACACCTTCATGTACGGCCATATAATACTTTGAGAACCACTCTCCTTTTGCTTATGTAACATCCTTATATAATGCTGCTTAAAGTTCAAAAACCTTCTATGCCAATAATCTACATCTTGTTCTCCCATTTCTAAAACAATTAGCTCCCAAAGACCCCTTTGGGATTCATTCTTGTGAAATTTTTTTTTATGTTTCAAATATAATTTGAGCATCGTTTCTACTTTTTCATCAGTTGCGGGGCGGCTACTTTTTTTAACAACTAATATGCCATTTTCTTTACTGTGGCTGAGTGATGGAACATTTGTTGTGATCGAGCTTGTCGCATTAATGTATTCGTTGATCAATGTCTTAGCATAGTTATTATCATAGAAAGCCTGATGGCATAATGCAAAATGTGGCCACAACACATGAGCACCTTTTTTTTGCTTTTCTGCAAACACTTCGGAATACTTTTTAATCAAACTTTTGAGTTTCAGTTCACAAGAGATATGGTTCTTACCATGTAACATTGTTTTACAAGCCACATCCCATATGTGTTTTTTTTTAGTAGTGCCACTAACAAATGCTTCTTTATTATCCGTGTAAAATACAAGCAATTTATTTGTTTCATCATCTAGCCATTTCTCTGTGTCATCCTCAGCAGAAGCCAAGTCGTCCTCATTTATGTCATCTGAGTCTTCTATTTCTTCAATAATATACTTGTCCTCGTGCATCAAAACTGCATCATTTTGCAAAAACTGATCCGATTGTTGTTCCATTACCATATCTTCATCTTGTTGTTGATTTTCTGTAATTACCAAACAATACACCAATTAAAACGACGAAATAAATGTGAGTTCTAGGGCAGGTTTGTGGCCATTAATCTTGATTGTACAAAATAGCAAACTATATTGTCGATTAGAAAATAGATTAATTACATGAGTGCACTTCAAACTATTCAAAAGTTCTTAAATAAAAAGGCAACTAAAGAACGCAATAAACTATTACAAATATATTTGTCATTCTAATATTATTGAAATGACAGTCCTCAGTCTTATGGTCTTCAAATAGATTAAACGTTTTAACTAAAACATTGACCTTATGAATATTAAACATAACCACCTACACAAACACACAGACTTCGATTTTAGTTGTATGAAATGTAAGTTTTACAAATATAAGGAACATAAGACTTATTGATATTATATCAATTAAATGTATTTGTACATTTATACAAAAATAACTTTGGGCATTTATAAAAGTAAAAAATATTGAAAGTATAAGCTTTAAATAATATCTTCGCTGCATTATCTACTCACCATCAACATAAAATAACAATATATCTCCATTTGGCTGTACTTCTGTTTTCACTACTATTTGGTCCATTTTCAGTGTACTTAATTAAATGTACATTCCAAAACTATAACTCCTAGATAAACTAAAAAAAGTTTTTTATCACAAATGTATTATCTTTTACGAATTTAACCTGAAATTACTTCCAACGCACTTTGGTCAAACTACAATTTATTCAACTAATAATTTCTTACATATCATAAGATAATTAACTTTATAGAAGGAATAGAAGAATTCAAAGTTTATTGTATTTTTAAATTAATTTGACATTCGCGGCAAAAACGACCAGAAATCTTTACGAGTGTACGATATTCTCAAAAAGAGCAGCAATGCGATTCCACGTATTAAATATTCCACAGTGAATTGACATCCGCCATCTTGGATGAAACTTGAAAATCACATCTCACGTCAATGTCAAACAAGCTTACTAAAGTTTTAAACGAAATAAAATGTTTAATAGAATACCGCGATATGTTATGATATTTCGATCAATACTAATAAGATGTTTATATAAAATATAATTATCATGTTGCAATTTGTATTCTATTGGTGTATTCACTCAAATAAGAATCTTGAAAAAGCCCTAATGTCATTAGTGTCAATTTCAAAGTTATGACGGTTCGTCAAGTTCCTGTCAGATTGAAAACGTCGCGAGTTCCACTGGACGATTAAATTCAGTGTTATGCTCAACAAAATTTTATTAGCCGAATTAATATTTACTGTTACTTTCTATTAGCATCGTCTGTTGTTTAGTACCTAACATACTCAAATTATGCAATGTGTTTACTATTGTTTTATATTACTCTGTTGCTTCTGTTGACGATGTCATAGACAATTCATAGATACGTACAGTCACCCACAAATGTTTCAGAAGTTATTGTCAAAAAGAATTTTAGTACGCAATTTTAGAATTTATATGATAATGTACTGATTATAAGATAACATTATCTACATTTTCTTAATATGGTTAAAATATTTTATATAGGAATAGGAAATATGTCATAAAGATGAAACAATAAATAAAACAAATTGTAAGGGAAGAATTAAACATAATTTTTATTTAATACATTGTATTGAATTCACAGACTACAAATTTCACCAGCAATAAGTAGATTACGTGTATGTAATTTGATCAAAGAACATAAATAAACGATTAAATTAAAAATCCATAACATAATAAACTCATATCTCTATCAACACTATGCATTAAAAATTTATTCAAAAATATGAAAAACTTTCAGCAAGGTACAAAGTATGACTAGTTTTCTACTTTTGTATAAAATGATTAAAAATTCAAAGTGTTCCCTTTTAATACTGATTTCTATAGAAGATATTATAATGGATACTGAATAAGTTACCGCATGTATTATGACAACTTAAAGAAAAACTTTAGAAAACAAATTATATTCCTAACAGTTAACATTACAAGACATGGCAACAAACACAAGAGTTATCTAAAAATATTATTTATGACACATATTTCAATTTCAACCGTTCATTTGATAAGGCTTTACAACCGTTTCATTTGCTGTAAACAAAAATGCTGTGTAAAACTAAAACAATACTAATTGATAATAAATTCAATAATATGATGGATTAATAAATAAGAGAAATTTAACTACAGTTATTGATATGAATTGTAAGTTTTAAGAGTAATGTCAAGTAATAGTAAAATCTCATATTTCATAAAAGTGCATCATAAGCCTTGACTTAACGATTCATCTAAAATTTACATAGGCACTAAATATATTTTTTTGTTCTAATAAACTTGTATTTTAAGTGTTTATAGTACACAAATGACGAAAATGTTAGAATTTTCATATAATAATAATACATGAAATGCTTACTATAAAATGTTTGAAGTAGACTATAGGAGAAAATTGGGTACCTTACGAGACACCAATTATTGTCACTCTTATACAATTTTATCTTTATGTTATCCACTTAGATGTATTGTATTTTCATAATTTGATTACTGAAAAACTGTAAGTATAAATAATTGAATATTAAGATTTTCCATTTATATTCAGCTAATATAATATATACTTATAGCTTACATTTTATTAATAATATGACATTTGGCAATACAATTTTAAGCATGCTTTGGAGGGCACCCTAAACTCATAACTTAAACATCAAATTACTAGGTTGGATGAGACTAACCTAATTATTTAGTGTGATATAATAAAGATATAATGACAAGTGTATATTCTCACAATATCAACTTTTTTCCGTTCAATTACTAAAACAATATCTTTCACATGTTGTGTATCAATAAAAATATTTTTTTGTTTTGCATATCTTATCAATATATTAAAATGTTCTAGCGTACGTTGCAATAGGCAATACAATACATTTACAGGCTATGTCGAAATATAGATAAAAACATCTACAAACATCAATATTATGGTTTTAATATATTTAATAATCACTACTCATTTATAGCATTAAAACCGAAGACACGGTTAAAGTTTAAAATATTTTATTGTTTTTTTAATAAGACGCGATTGTATATTATATTACTGGGCGTTAGAAATTCACCACCAAGTTGCTATATTCCGGTTTGTAATCGCTTTTCAAAATGCACTACAAAAAAGGTGCAAGTCTGGCCTCCAATATTATCAGATCAAAAGATGTTAATCATTATATTTAGCAGTACTTATACGCCTTGCTACATAACTTTATCATCATAATGTATTTATCTTTAGCTCTATGAATAGAAAAATTCTCCATAAAATGTAGTTCTAAAAACACAACATAATATTAGCATTTCTTACATAATAATTCTAGCTTATGTACTCTAAATACTGGGATAATTAAGTAAAGTAAATTATTTGAACAGAATAATGGGACAGTATCAAAACGATGAGAAAACACCAAACACATACAACGATACGTTTATATATATACACAGTGAAAACAAAAGTTAAATGAGAATATATAGCCTTATTATATTATACATTCTACTATCATCATCATTCAACTATCATATATATATTCAACTGTAGTTGCGGGCTCTTTAATAATATATTTAACGTAAAATTAAGTACATACATCTAACGATTATCATGTATAAATAGATTTTATAAGCTAAAGGTACAATCTGGAATTTTATGAAGTGTAACTATAAGCTTTTCGAAATAACAAAATTAATAAACATGCATAAGTATGATCTATTCTTAAAAAAATGTTGAAATCATAAGTGTTTTTTACTTTGGTGGCGTATTAGCAACGATACATGTAATGACGAGTATGACTAACCATTAAATGTGCGACCGTCAATAGTTTTAGATTCAAAATTGTTAACCGCAATATAATTAGCTTAGCCAATAACCAGTACTGCTACCGCTCACCGTTGAAGTTTGAACTGCCTGCTTGTATTGCCGGAGAATTATGCAACATTATATCCGACATACAGTAGTCTGCTTACATCGACGTTAAAACTGGCACATAAAATATTCATACATACGTATAAACAAGAACACATTATAATTCACTCATCAACAATATTTTGTCACATTAATAATACATATTTCAATAACAAGTAATAAAAATTTTCAAGCATATTTTAATGTTTGTAGCTTAATAATCAAGTAGCAAGCGTACGATCGATTATCGCCTATTATTTCCCGAACCTGCGGGATTTTTCATAGCAGGTACCTTCGTCACCGGAGCTATCTATTTTTGCAAATCTGAGCCCGACAGTCCGGCCGTCTGGACTCTGTCATAATAAATCAGTCAGCTAAAGACGCTTATATGTATTATACAAATATTTTTTAAACATCAAAATATTGCTATCGAAAAAACCATATTTACTGTATTTTGTGCACGTTATTTCCTTATCTCGGTTCAGAAAATATGCATTACTTTACAGCGAATTCGTGACTGAAGTAAATAAACCTATTTAGATAATTTCTGGTATCTCTCTGAGAAACTACCTGGGCATCTTGAATAATAACTGATTGTTAAGCTTACGAATTAGATATTAAAATAGACATTAATGGTATTACAATTATCTGAGTAAAGATTTTTTGTACTTAAAAATTATTTTTCTGACGATAATACATATCTACAAAGAATGTAGGTTTATAAACATTTTAGAAAAACTTTTATCTATTTCCATTTTACGGCGAAAAAAACATAATTTCATATACACATAATATACGAATACACAACATCAAACATCAAAAGTAAAAAGCTACGTTAATAAATCTGTCAACTTATTATATACCCGTTTTCTTATACACTTGCTTAGCTCTTGCGAATAGCTTTTAATAACCATTATCATCGGTGCCTCTAGAATTAAGTAATCATTACGAACATTATCTCAAGACCTCTCTTTTACTTACAAAATAATAAAGAGTTACGCAGGTTTTTTACATCCAAAAATACTAAAATAATCTAGACCAAATTTGCCCAGTTTATTTTGGACTATATATCGATAACCTGTCAGACAGCAGCCCACCTATATGCTGATTTATGAAGAATATAATATATGTATATGTTTGTCAGGTATCACACTATCCGCAGTAATTCGGCGCCGATGTGTGATCTTTTATGTTCGAGTCAATCCTAATTATCCCACTTACGCACAACCACAAGGGTCCTTGCGGGTATTGACGGTACGACACCAATGGTATGGAAACCGCTTAATTTAAACAGTATTATAATACCAACCGTTTACTGATTATAAATTGGGCAGCCTGGATCTAGACTTAAAAATTCATAGCGGCCATCCTATTAATTACTTCACTCTTAAACGACCTCTACTGTTTTTAGCTGCTTTAGGTAACAGCGCCGCTAAAGCTTTATAGCGATTAGACCTATATAATAAAGGTAAGGTTAAATAAAAAACCCTACATCGCGTCTGCATATTACCACACTTCGCACTTGTGTTTAGGATTCATAGGAGACCCTAAAGGACAATGGAATTCCTTGGAAAACTCCGGTAAATTGGAAATGGGGCCTATGACTCGATACTTGGCAACAGTGTGGTCGTCCTTCTCGATTTGCATCTTAGTCGATTCTTTGGTCATTGCCGAGCACCATACCTAAAATATTTAAACGGTTTTATCCAAATGTTCGTTCTTTTAATTAAAAAAATATGAATAAACGATAGTACATCACACTGAAGTATTTTTACAGTTTTATTCAAGTACGATTGCGCAGATATGTACAAGTAACTAATCAATATAAACTTCAATATGAAATAAAAGATTTTGTTAATGATTGTACCTGGTAGTTAAATGTCAAAGTCTAACTGACATAAGAGTTGATTAAACTTGTGAGTGTGAATGACATTCAGTATTTTCTAAACGTTAAAATTAAGTCAGTAATAGTATGTAATAACAATTATAATATTACCTGAGCGAAGGATATAAAAAACAGCTGACGGTGATTATATTTGAGGCCGGGAAGGGTAAAGTTGACTTTAGCAGTTCTGGTGTAGTCCAAATACGCGTGAAACGATGCTTTTAAACCTCCATTATCAGCTATGTTTTCACCTGATAACATATAACAATAAGGTTAATTACAATATAACATAAATATGTACAAGAACAAAATTAATTTACTAATGCTTCAAAGAAGGATAAATGACATGAGATAACTTTAATACAAAAACGGTGGCATACCTGTTACCATATAAAAAGTATAATCATATTAATTTAATGAAATCTAATATCAACAAGCAATCGTACAATATATGCTTTTTTCAAATTTTCTCTACTCTTTTATTGGTCCACTGCTGGACCGGGTCTCCTCTCATAGTGAAAGGGTTTTTAGGTCATAGTCTAACATACTGGCCAAGTGCGAATTGGTAGACTTCACACACCCCAGAAAATATATACTTCATAACATTTTTTAAGGTGTTCAGGTTTCCTCACGATATTTTCCTTCACCGTTATAGTAAGTGATATTTATTTTCATTCATAAAACACACATAGAAAGTCAGATGTGCGTGCCCCCCTGGAGTGAGCGACTGAATTTGAAAAACCACTAGGCTATCACTGCTTCAATGCAATTTTCTACTTTTTTTGAGTAAATGATTAAGTATTAAAAAATTTATTTAATTCATCAGTTGTCCGATTACCATAATATAGGATTGCCTAATTTGATATCGGATCATGATATATTATGTATGTATATGAATATATTATACTAAATATTAGATGCAGTACCTAATGTTTGCTTCCCGTTCAAATGCTGTTTCTCCATGCTGTAATTGGAATACTGTTTCTGTATGCATTCAGCTCGCTTCTTAAACCGGGCGATGGTTGCATTGTTCCACCACTGGTTTAGATTTCCATATCTGTAATTGGGCACATTGAGGCATATAAGACCGTTGTCACAATACTAAAACACTAAAGTAAATTTAAACCTTTTTTTCAATATCATTCTTGTTCAACCGTTGAATATATGTTTCCTCTTATAATGAGTAGACCAAAGTTTATGGGTTGGTTCAAGTTCAGCTCGGTGGACTGCAAATCTCAGAGGACATTGTTGAGGTTTTCTCATAATTTTATCCTATTTTTATAGTATAAGATTAAACCTTGACTCAGTTTGTAAATAACTGTATTAGACTGCTCATCCTTCAGTTTAAAAAGCTATAAACATCAGCATATGTCTAAGCATAATATACTATATGTACATAAATGATAAAGAAAAGTAAAGATTTTTGGAATAAATATTAATGCAACATCAGTAATTACATAATTTGAGCTTGTAACAAGATTTTTTAGTTAAGTAGCTCTTTATCAGCAAATCAAGTTTTTTGCCTGCAACCACATTTTAACACAGTTATTACATAGGTACTGACTGTGTTCGAGGCTTCGGCCGGGTGGAAATCAATATTTTCCCGTTTTTGCAACTTATGGCTACAATCCTGCAGGCCAACTCTATTGCAGTAATTGCGATAGAGTTTTTAAAACTAAATTCGGACTAGCTAGCCACACACGGGCTCATGCTAGGAAAAAGTTATAAAAAGGGTCGCCGTCGTCGAAATCGACGAGGAGGACTATATATACTACTACTACTACTACTTCCTATTCTACTAGCTTTATCAGCTATGCTCACACCGCAAATGTGCTACTTGGATAATGTGAGTATAGTATATTTATATAAGTACTGTGCACACGGCACACTCTGTCCATTTTTCCTATTCAAGGACAGTGGTCAAGTTTTTCTACAAACGATAGCTTAATGTATATTTGACAGTAGGTACTGTTGATTTACTTCGTTGACTTTCAATAAAGTGCACCTGTATTATAATGTAAAAGATTACCATGAGTTACCAATCACGTCTACGGCGGAAAAAATATTGTAATATATTCAACCGTCCGCGATATCAATAACAGAGTTTACTTCTTCATGTACCTATCCCCTCATTGTCGCCAATTTGTATTGTATTATAATTATATAATACTAGCTGTATTCGCGGCTTCGCCCGCTTGGAAATAAATGTAACACAAACTTTTTCCGTAAATACAGACCCGACTCGATGTTTTCGGTATGCACGCGAGTAAAGCTCCCAGGCGAGGCGCAGAATAGGCCAGATTTGTTATAACAACGCGACCGCTTCAGCAGTAATGGTTATATTTCAGATAATTTACATAAAACCGTAGTGTAGGTACTGTACACTAAAATCTTCCTCAAGAGTTGCACAGTAGTAAAAACCGTACAAAAATCCGATCAGTACATTTTGAGAAAATCGCTCACATACAGACTGGGGAGTATGTTTTATATGTATAATACTAGTGGACCCGACCACGCGTTACCGTGGTTATACATGTCAAATATCCTGCGTTCAAAAATGTATTTTATGTAACAATTTATTGTCATTTATTAATTATTTATTTTATAAAAATTATCCTATCTTTCAAGTTAGACCAATCAATAGATATCTATAAAATTTCATCGACCGGTTCAGTGGTTTCGGAGATTATCGCAAACAAACATCGTGAAACGGGATTTTTATATTTATAAGCGAGGAGACATAATTAAAAAAAAACTGCTTGAATATACTTTCAGTGGATAAAAATATTCGAGCGTAGTACCTCCTCACTTTGCCTGTCATTGAAAATGCTGGTTTTTCAAGCACTAGTTTTACCGAGATTATAATGATATTATGCTTCAAAGTAAAATATTTCTGCCGTGAAGCAGTTGTTTTACAACATTACGAGTATGTGATTCGGTCTGAAGGGTGTGTATGCCGGTCCACTTGTATACCAGAGGCGACCATCTTAGTCCTCAAGAGTAGCAACGCATCTGTGAC
>DWGJ01002422.1:0-15831 GCA_018246895.1 Aspitha aspitha aspitha | reverse complement strand
AACAACCAATCACATGCGACAATGTTCTCACTGACAAGTACCAGTTGACATTCAATGCTCGCCATTGGGCGGTTAAATAACTAGCACTTGCAACAATTTGGTTTCCGTGAATGGCACCAGATGGCGCTGTTTCAATTCCCATACAAATTGTAGTTTTCGCTAACGCGATCGAGCAGATATGAAAAACTCGGTATAGACACACTGAAGTTACATTATTTTAATCGTGATATCGTGCAAGTTTTAGATTTACTCATTTAACAGTTATGTTATCAACCATTAATCTTTTCAAATTTGATGAAATTCTGAAAAATAGAAGATGTCGGCTGAACAGCTGCTTTTAGTTCTTACCATGGTAGCATTGAAATTTTGTAAAACAGGTATGGTAGCGTCACATCGGCCACGGAATATGACAGGCTGCCCGGGAACCGCATCGGGCAAAAAGAAGCAAGCGTCATCAGTCTGGTTTATATTTTCAAAGTATCTGTTGTCTATCACGTCGATTTCTTCCATACGATTGTTTATAGCTACATTAGCTTCGGCCGACAGCGCTCTTGTTCTGCTGAGCTTCCAGCTGTATACTGTAAAAAAGTAATTCATTAGCCTTGTTATTTTACATACATATACATACATATTGTCACGACAGGTCTCTAACGGAGTAGGCAGAAAGCAGCGAGTGCGAATTATCTCGGTCCTTCCAAACCTGCCGTGCTTCATCTACATTCATCACTCTCTATTATTTTACAATTGGTGTCAAAACTTCATTTATTGGTACCAATGCTTAAAAACTTTTCAGCAATATGCTCTTACCAGAAATTTCCTCGCACAAAATTAATTAAGTTACCTGCTCTGAAATCTGATGCTATGTTGACACAACTGTATGCTAAAGCATAGTCTGTATAATCTGTAGCCAATATCCAGAAGGGGATGGTGACAACTGAAAAGTAATATGTTTTCTCATTATACAATATGTTAGTATGTTGTGTATTAAAATTGTTGCTTATTAAGGAAAACATTATTGATAAGAATCAGGCTGACAATTTTTTTTTTATTTTAAAACTTATTTGACAGTAATGCATAATAAGATTTTTCTTAAAAACACTAAGTGTTCAAGGCCTCGAAGTGATTTCTTGCTCTACTCCAAATTTATTTGAAATTGGCTCATTGATCATTCGGCTTATAAGATTTCATACTCGTATTTCTACGGGCTGTTTGGGCATTTATCTTTTCATATTTAATTTATTTTGGCAATTACAATGTATAGAAATACAAACCCACCGGTGTTCTCGGATGGTGTAATAATTTCAAGTCTTCCGCTGTTGTCAGTAGACACTACATTAACAGAGCTGGTACTAGTGCTGAGACTTATGTTTGCGACACTGGAGGTCACTAAAGTGAAGTTGTTTCCGATGTCTATACTGTAATCGTGTCTGACACATTGACCTGGTTGCTGGTCCTTTGGGTATGCCTCGATTTCGTGCCAGATGCCTTCGAACTGCAAATATTTATAAATATCTATACAAAATCAAGTTTTAAAGATTTAAAGTTATACAGAGGAACTTATTAGATTTTTTTTTAATTTGCAAAATACGATTGTCCAAAGAATTCTATTAACTGTTACCTATGTCTGTGCCTCCGAGTTAATGGAAAATCCTTTCATCATATTGATGAAGTTCCAATAATGATTTTCTGAACTGATATAAGCAGGTGGAATTAAGTTTCTAACTAAGAAACTGTTAAACAGGAATCAAAAGTTCCGTGCGCGTGATTATTTATTTTCACAAAAAAACAAAAATCTCACCAAAGTCAAGTTGAAGTTTGGCACCGCTGTGATATTATTATCGCACTGTCCAGGGAATACAACGGGAACTCCTGGTTGAGGCTCGGGGAAGTAGAAGCAGCCTTCAGGAGTTTGATCTCTTGGAATGTAGTATTGCTGATGCAGGACCGGTATTCTTGCGATGACATTGTTGATCGAGTTCGTAGCACTCGTTGTTAGCTCCTTTTGTCGGCTCAATTTCCAACTGTATACTGTTAATGACCACTTGTGATATCATTATAAATACGAAGTGTAACTTCAAATATTTAGATTATGAAGCGTTTAGATTATGTTTTTACAAGTATCATGTATTCAATCAGTTTCCCTAGTGAATAAGTCGGTTCCTTTTTGTCAAATTGTGATCCACATACATAGCATTTTGAACAGAAGATTTGGATAGGCTTACCTTGACGTTTGTTGTCTTCAAGATTGACGCACGTGTAAACGAGAGCATAGTTGTCGTAATCTGTGTCCAAAACCCAATAATTGCTCTCGGTTGTAACTGCAAAAGGGAGTGTAAAAATGTTTCATCCAAATTTGGTAATACCTACCTACAATGGAAATTTCTGGGTTTAAGAGGTAAACAGCATTAACAGTTGGAAGAAAACCTTTTCATAAATCAAAGCGATCAATGAGCATGTTGGTACTAATTTGGGTCATTGCATGTGTAAAATATCTGACCTCGAATAGTATTGTGGCCTTCGTCGTCATGCTTCTTGGCCTTATCTCCATACAAACCACGGTTTGGGAGCTAATTATGTATTCATGCTTGGTAACTAAGAGAATGGAAGCAGTGGTGCGGAGGTGAGAGACTTGTTAAGTACAAAAAATTTAATTAATCTGCCCTTTAGTGTTGACTTACAGTTAGTGCCAACGATAGGGAAGGTCACAATGAGCTTAGCGCTGTTATCATTCGTAGGCACGAGCCTCGCGACACCGTTAATAGTGTCCAACGTCTGGTTGATAACCTGAGTGTTGAATACATCGACTTCACCGTCCACTAGCCTGTAAAGAGCGTTGCTGCACGTTCCCGTTTGAAAGCCAGTCGGGTAGGACTCGATATCATGCCATAGCTCCATATACTAAAAGAACATTTTCATATTATTTATATAAGTAAGATACGATATTAAAAAACTGACAGTGTATAGATTGTTTTAGTCATGATTGTTTCAGCAGTGCTCGTTTATTTATTTATTTAGATATTAGACATACCACTAGCACTTTGAGTATATACAAATATTCGCATCACATGTATCTTAAAGATAAAGGCGCGTACTACATACACACATAGGTACACATATTAGACTGCTATTGCACTTTTAAATCATATTTCATATCACAGTCAATTTATCAAAATAGTGAGCCCCGTATTGGGAGTCTCAATTTCAGACTACTAGGTTATCACTGCTATAATTTACTAGTCCATAAATACTTACTCTAACAGCATTGAAGTTAGTCACAACAGGAATGCTTTCATCGCACTGGCCTCTAAAAACAGTAGGGGCATCTGGGTTAGGTTCGGGGAAGTAAAAGCAGTCGTCATCGGATCTGGCAATTTTCTCATAGAAACGATTGTTCAGAACTTGGATACTGTCAACGATTCTATTGATGTTGGCCTCTGCAGCCGCGGTCAGCTCATTCGTGCGGCTTAATTTCCAACTCCGAACTGGAATCAATAAAATGCTTTTAATGTAAAAAAAATTAATAGAGCTGATCGGAATAGCTGGTATAGCGTCTACTTTTTCTTAATCGATGGCATTTTAAGTCCTATCAGTCCAGTCCATGGCCATATCAATAACGGTATGTTTGACATTTCCAAGTCCTCCATGGCAGTTGATTGGATGCTTATTGCATTAAGTTAAATAGTGTAGATCGGTTTTCCAACTATTGGGTTGCCAAATATTTTTTAGAAAACTATCCTGAAGGATATCGTAAACATACCTCTTCTTTCCGCTGCATTTACATTCACACAGCTATATACTAAAGCGTAGGAGACGTAGTCAGTGTCCAGAATCCAGTATTCTGATGGTGTAGGAGCTGTAAAGGATACATATTTTAATCCCAGAGATTTTAGTAATGTCTAAATCTAATGAATGTAAGTAATGAGCAAATTTTATATATTGTTAGTATAATAACACCAATTAGCTAGTACTTAAACTAAAATATAAAATCTAAATTATTAGACTTCCGTACTATCAATCCAAAAACGAAATTTTGTAACATGCAGAAATACAGGGATTGTTAATGTAAGAAGAAAAGAAAAATAATTTTTAACAACAATGCTACTTGTTCTTTGTGCTTTGTGTTTGATAGATTTAGACAGCCATGTGTGTAGTTTTTCCAAGATATTAATATTTTGAACCGTACAATGCCAGCACCAGATACATGAATACTTACAGCCAGGGAAAGTAACTAGTAGTCTGGCGCTGCCATCGGTAGAATCCAGTACCGCCGACCCAGTTATGGTGTCGAGCCTCTGATCAACAACTTGCGTATTAAACACTATTACAGTTGAGCCGTTGATGGTGTAGGTGGCGTCATGGCAGGTGCCGTTTTGGAACTCAGTTGGATAGCTCTCGATAAGACGCCAAAGGCCATCGTACTGAAATACAACATGATGGAGTAAAACAATGATGGAAAACAATCACAAGAGAAACCACCCTTCTTATTCTTATAGGATCGTTAATATTCAATAAGTTGATATAACTCTCTAAGTCCATGGTTAATTTAGTGGTTGCGAGTAAATAAACAGTTTTGCTCCTGCGAATTAATTTTCACGGTTAACGGTTCAAATTTGGACACGTATGTACTTATTGCAGAGACCGCAAGTATGATATTAAAGCTGGACATTGGTAATTTGATGTTAGTGGAAACTTTCTGATTTACTTTTTTCGAATATATCAGAAATATTATTTGCTGCAATTTTATTTTTCCCAAACCATTTAATTTTTCTCAAAGAACATTAACAAATAAAATCAATGAAAGGACTTACTCTAGTAGGGTCGAAGTTTTGCATTACTGTTATATTACGATCGCACTGGCCGGGCAACACGATCGGCTCACCAGGCGGAATCTCGGGTAGGAAGAAGCACGCGTCAGCTGATTGGTCGATATCTTCGTAGTATCTTTGGTCGAGAACGACGTGATTGGACATTATACTGCTCATGGCATCGTTGGCTGCGGCTGACAGCACGCCTTGGGTTCTGCTGAGTTTCCAACTGTAGACTGTAGAGATACAGATTGTTGTTTATTATAGGAATCTAGTACCAGAGATTTATCTTCATCTCATGTTGGCAATATATAGGTAGATACTCACTTCTACTGAAATCTTCTCTGATGTCCATGCAGCTGTATGCGAATGCGTAGTCAGTGTAATTGACGTCCAAAACCCAGAACGGGAAACTTATTTCTGAAACAAAGTAGGTAATTAAGGTTATCATTCACACCTATGCTTATGACGTAGAGCTTGTTATATGATACACAAATTATTGTGTATCTACATATTAAGAAAGTTTAAAATATTTTGTAATTTAGTGGTCAGGCATATTGTAGACGCCATTGTTAAAGTAACGTGTTTTAAAATTATTATGAGATAATGCATGCCCTGAACGGTTGCCAGTGCTTTTCAAAAACACCATTATTGAAATTTTAATGAAGTCTCATGTATTTACTAAATTTCTTTAACTATTTATTTTCTTGTACATATATGTATGATACATATAGACTTGATTGAAGCAACTTAAATGTGTCTGTGGGGATGTATGCGCCATCTATTCTTACTTCATACACTTCATTCTATTCGTATTACCTCCTACTGCTGTGCTCATGCTGAGAGTTAGCCTGCCGTTCCTTTCCGTCGCATTGACTGATAGTGTTCCGTTCGTCAGCCCCAAAAACTGATCAGTTACACTGGACGACACTACGTTCAGTGTATCACTGGTTCCAAGAGAGTAATCATGGAAAATGCATTGACCGGTTTGCTGCTCCTTGGGGTATGCCTGGTATTCATACCAAACACCTTGAAACTGAAAAATAAAAACGGCGATAATGGTTTAACTTTGTGAAAAAGGTAGTCTGTATAAAGGTAGTATAATTTCTTCGTGCTTAAAACACATTACAGGCGATGTATTGCAAATTCAGAGACTCAAAATGTACCATCTCTTTGTTTGGTAGACGGACAGTCACACTTGTTTAAGGGATAAATAAAATCAAGAAATATATTCTAATCTCAGGTTTAATGTTTTCGTTCAGTTGGATGCTTATCTACGGGCTACTATAATAGCAACTTGAAAACCGCTTCTTTGTCTGTCTTTCCCTAATATGAAATATGAATATAATTGTATAAATTATGGACTTAAACTTTTTTGTTTTATTGATATATCTAGACTCACATCTTGCAATCTAAAGTCGCTAACAACTGGTATGGTTGTGTCGCAGGATCCAGGAAACTCTACGGGCACTCCAGGCTGAGGCTCCGGGAAGTAGAAGCAAGCTTCCGCGGTCTGGTTTCTTGCCACAAAGTACTTGGCGTCCAAAACTGGTACGTTGTTGATAATTCTATTTATTTCTGTATTTGCTGAGGCCGATAACTCCTTTTGCCGGCTAAGCTTCCAGCTCCATACTAAAATTGACAGTTATAAAGTCTTAAAAAGTGATATTGGAGAAAGGATGTTACGTTTCCATTATTTTAGCATTACCAAACTGTGGCAGTCAAATATTTAGAAGTGGCTTGTAGTGAAAGCTAAAGTAACTGCTTCGATAAAACTGTACAGCTCTGCTCAGCATATTATGTAATTTTTTTACATAAGACAACCATAGCTAAAATATTTGTGACTTGTATAATTACTTGTAGAAAGTAATAAATTGATTACTGATTTCGATAAAGCAGCCTTACCTTCCATTTCATCAGCGTTACGATTCTGACAAGTGTACACCAATGCATATGAAACGTAGTCAGTGCCGAGGACCCAATAGCTGATGGTCACCGTTTCTGAAATAAATAATATGCACTGAATAAAAATAAAATTATTGTATATTATAAAAATGTGTACTTGTGTTAATAAAGCCTGACAACGATGATAATAACTGTAAAATTCGTCTAAAATTCACATTTGTAAATTCTTTCAAGTCAATAAATTCTCCATGTGATGTTATTAGCATCTGCAAAGTCTGTGTGTATTCTTTGTTTCCATCAATGTCAGTATTATTTCTGAAGAACCGAAATGCTTACAGGGTTCCGTTACTCAAAACTTCCAGGGCTCAGGTTTAGCTTTTAGAAGTTGTCCTTTAATTTCAAGTTCAAAGTATTGCCAAACAAAACACATTAGGAGATTTCAATTTCCAAGTATCCTTCTACAGAGTAGTGTTGAACTACTATTACTGAACGATACTTAATGGGTAACCACTAGTGTTTTATAAGAAAACGTGTACTACTTACCATTAGTGTTTCCAACGGGGAATGTTACGTTCAGTTTAGCGGTGCCGTCGGTCGAAGTGATTTGGGCGAAGCCTCTCATCACGTCTAGCGTCTGGTTGACTACTTGCGTGTTATACACATCCACCCTGCCGTCCGCCAGGGAATAGATAGCGTTGTTGCAAGTGCCGTGCTCCCAAATGGAGGGATACGATTCAATATTGTGCCACAATCCAGTGTACTGTAACAAAATCGCTATTATACCGGCCTCTTGGTTGACTTCTTAGACTCTGACTGCTATGAAGTGCAGTTTCGTTTCCGACATAGGACAAACATTTGTTTGACGTGCACATTTTCTAGGTTTGTGTAAAAAAATATTGATATAAGTATTAGCTATATAATGCCATGTCACGTCAGAACGTCAGGTTGGTAAGGTATTGTGCACTTGGTGCTTTCTGCCCATCCCGTTAGAGAGCTGGCGTGATGGTATAATAATAATATGACTTGTAAATCTGCTTACATTCTGCGGCTGAAAATTGGGCATAGCGGGGATGTTCAAATCACATTGGCCTCTGAAAACTACTGGCTGATCCGGTGCCGGCTCTGGGAAGTAGAAGCAACTCTGATCGCTTTGATTGTTTTGAGTGTAGAATCGCTGGTTGAGATCTAGCTGCGAGTCAATGACCTCGTTCACTGCTCGTTGCGCGTCCGCTGACAGAATCCTTGATCTGCTTAGGATCCAACTGTTCACTGAAAAATAATACACTGATGCTCAGACAAACCGCGCACGTAATCGTTGTATGGAATTTTATTTTACAGGTTAATCAAATACCTCTTATAACTGCTATGAAAAATGCCTTTGTGACTTACCCCTTTTCTGATTATTAGCCAGATTCGCACAAGTATACGATACTGCGTAGTTGTCGTAGTCCGAACCAATAACAAAAAGCTCGGCACTTGAAAACACTGCAACAATAATAATAACATTCATATCTTGGATCAACTTATCAGTTAGTGCAATTTAGTACAAATCAAATTTGTTAAATACAATTAGTAACGTATTTATAACTTCGATGCTACGAATTCTATTTAAGACGAATCATCAACCACGGTCGGTTGGTTAATCAATGAATTGTCTATGACTTTTATAGCTTCTCTCAAAAATGTAACTTATGAAAGGAATCTCAGTTGGTGTATTGCATTATGAAACCCACCATTCGGCCACAGTTCCAAGCGGACGGTCAGTCGCGCGCTGCCGTCCGCGCTGGAGACCGTCGCCGTGCCAGTGACCGTTCTTAGTGTTTGATCGATCACTTCACTGTTCACCACGTTGACCACATTCCCCGATAGAGTGTATTGGGCTCTGCCGCAAGCACCTCGCTCGTTGGTCGTGTAGTAACTCGCGATGCTGTGCCATACGCCTGTGAACTGTTGGTTTCTATATCAGTACATCTGTTGTCAACACTGCTGGTTAACAGCGAACAGTTTACACTGGTATCGACCAGTGTAATCCGGTTCACACCGATTTGGTACGTGTAGCACGTAGACTGTTCTGGACTCAATTATCGACAATACCAACGAGCTTGCAACTGACCAAAACTCAGGTGTATTTTAGGGTACATATTGATGCGTATGTACTGCTATACCCATTCATATTATAGAACTAAACCAATTGCTGTAGCACTATTATCTAAGATATCGGATAAATATGTAATAACCCTATTTTTTTTTAAACTCACCCTTGATGTGTTAAAATTCTGGACAACAGTAATATTAGGATCACACTGTCCAGGTAGAATAACTGGCTGATTCGGAGGAATCTCGGGAAGTACTTCGCAAGCGCTCTCAGAATTATCTATCGGTGTTAAGTTGTCTATAGAGATGCCCAGAAGAGAGTGTAGCGTTTGGTTCATAAATGCTGGCATCAAATCTGTTGGATATTGTGTCTCTCGGCCCAACTGCCAGATGAATACTGAAAAATGAAATATAAATAGTTGTGAGCAATATTATCGAGTTACTTCAATACAGGTCATCTGATGTTAGCCGGACACTGTAATTGATAGTGCCCTGAACTCTTGAATCACAGATGCGACTTTAATAGCGAAGTTGACGAAAGAATCATGAAAGTTCAAAATTACTAAATTACTATAATTAACATAAAACATTAAATTGGTTATTGTTGAATATGAGTCTTCTCTCAGGCTCGAAGCATTTTTTGATGTTATTTGTTAATATATTACAATGAAGTTAAGGAATTAAGCACATATTTTCGAAAGCTGGCGGTATTGGTATTCTACATGATGTCAATCTCCTTTATAATCCTAACACATCTATGCCTATGGTCTGAACTGGTTTACTGCTATATCACCCCAGTTATAATATCGAGCCACGTACAATTGCGGCTAGGTGTTGCTATGTAAATTAAAACAACTAACGTACCACTCCTTTGCGTCGCACTGCGAGGCACACATGCATACGCCAAAGCGAAATTGTTATAATCCGTCGATAATATCCAAAAGTCAACCGCTGAAATGAAAAAAATATTTCAATTATCTAGCTACAATCCCGCTTTCTTCCCATTGCTGGGATCTGCCGTTATTATGGAAGGTAATCTTCGTCAATGCTAAAGATTTCGTGACAAAAAAGGGAAATGCCAATGTGAAATGATGGCTAAAATAGCGCACTTTACGAAAGATTTGGAAATGTTTAGATATAATGTCCCGAATAATCTGTTTATATATTAAATGGATGAATCTGAAATGGGTCCGAATATTGAATGGATGATAATGTTATATACTTTTTTCAACGTATTTTACATGTAATTCGTATGCAACTTTAGCCAATACTGGCCCCTTTGTGACAATATAACATTAAACTCACGTTCATCTGACACGGAGACATTAAGGGTGAACTTTGCCGTGTCATTTTCGAGGGTAGCGGTGCCTGTTATTATTTCTTCGAAGTTATTGTTAACCGCTCTGTTGCGGATCGTGAATCCATCGCTCGCTTCTTCCAACTCGAGAGTCGAACAATCAGCATTCTGCAGTGCGCTGCTTATCCTCGCTATACCATACCATGTTCCTACAAACTGGTAAAGAAGAAAACATTATGGCTAAGGTTTGTACATACAAACCTTACATTACAGTTAGGCGGATTACATAATCCGCCTTTGCATGGGAAAGGAAATGCCATGACAAAACATACTGAAATAAAAATTATAC
This sequence comes from Aspitha aspitha aspitha, assembly GCA_018246895.1. Classification (NCBI taxonomy): domain Eukaryota; kingdom Metazoa; phylum Arthropoda; class Insecta; order Lepidoptera; family Hesperiidae; genus Aspitha; species Aspitha aspitha. The sequence continues at coordinate 5,381 of DWGJ01002422.1, read as the reverse complement.
GAATGCTTACAAAATATTCGTATATTCTACTATCTGATATTTTATTCTCTTTATCGCTAAGAACAAAACAAGATTATCAGCGGCACTCCTAGTCGTTCCAGATGCTATCAAATCTGTTAGCGAAAGTGGGGAGGGTAACTAAACCTTGACCCGGTTTAATAATATTCCGATTTTGCTTTTTAATTTATATTTGAATTTGGAATATCTGTTCTTTTTGTTATCCTCCATTTGTCCGCACAATAGTAGATGAAATGGAATGGCGCTGATCAGAGAGAGGCTTACATTCACCAGAAGACCTTTAAAAGCCAATTGATTAATGTAAATAAAAAAACATTTACCACTATTTCAATAGAAAAAACGGTTTCAAATTAATTCGACAACTAAAAATCTAGAAGTGATGGAAACTAGTAGGATTTTACGCGTCTTATAGAATTTTAGTATAAGCTCTGCCTAATGTGGAATCAAATCATTGGGGTCGTGTGTGGAATTGTCACGAAATATTGTTACAACATCAATCTTGCATGGGAAACGAATGTTAAAGAACCAATTTGTGCACGAATTCTTGGTGCTAATATTTCGCTTCACGTTTGGATAGTAGATATGCTATCACCTGTACTGTATCAACTATGACTATTGTTAGAATAAATAAGTTCCTTTGATGTACGCCGCCTCGTTTATTGTCGTACGCATCTACATAGATTATATTCTCAGTTTATCAGCGTGTTTGATTTTCTACAATAAATCATCAATGGCAGAATGGACGTTTATGCAGAACTAAATCTGGAAGTACTCTAGGGATGATTAGTCGAGTAATCATGTAATAATCGAACGAACGAATCGCAAACGAACATCGTTACGCGGGATTTTTATTTATAAAGACTTAGCTTGACAGTTAGCCGTCAAAGACCTTATAATTGTTGAATGACAAATCGATCGGTTTTTTCAATTACGTCACCTTATTACTTTACTTTTTATCAAACGGTGATCATTATCGCCATTATTATCTATTATTGTGGCCCGGAATCATTATGTGTTATCTCATTTTGTAAAGATTAGCATTTTGGCGATTCTTTTATTATTTCATTCTTTTATCACGTTTATGTGAAGGATAAGCCGGTAAAAGCCTATTACAGTTACAATGTTCAGTTGTTAACGTCATCTGTGATCAAAATAATTTGATATTCAATTTCAAACAAATAATGAAATGGCTTCATCGAAACAATTAATTGAAAAATAATTATAGTTATCTTTTTATTACATACATAATTTTAATAATTTATTTTATCAAAGAATTTGTAAAGAAATAAAGAATGTGGGATTTCATTGTTATCAATATTATCGCGAGTGACTTAATGAAAGCTTGGATTTAAAATATAAAAATCATTTCTCAATAAGCTACGATATGTGTGACTAATACATATACAATAGATGATGTCACATCTAAATAATAAATAGGGTTAGGGAAAATATAACAGTGCCGTTTTCTTCCGTATTTGTTAATGGATTTTCCTATTACTTTCGTTTGGTAGCTACATATTAACGAGCTTTAGTGTTATCAATAAAAGCATTTTGGGAATGCATTTAAAAAATAATTAATATAAAATTTATCAAATTTAAATTTTCACCACCGAACGATCTGTGATACCTATATTTATTTAAATACGTTTGGACAAATTTTGCTGTCGCTATTTCGTTATTTATTATTTAACTAACAAAAATTAATTATTTAATGATTACTGAGCGATAGCATTTACAATCCGAAATTATATGCAGCTTTCAAAAGCTTTCCATTGGCTGTTTCCATTTAGATATTTCAACTGTAAATACGAGTTCAGTGACTTTAATTATGCTGAAATATAAATAATAATTGTCTCTGGCAGTTTGCTACTGGCTGCGTGAATGACGTCATCACTCATCTCGAGCACTAAACTATGATCACATTAATCAAAACCACTTACTTCCGTTACATTGAAGTTATTCACTAACTGAATATTCGGGTCACAAACTCCGAACTGCACTAACTGTGCACTACTTAAACCTAGAAGTTCTAACAGACTAAAAACTAGTATCAATTTCCACATTATGAGATCATAGTCTTTCGAACACCACAACACACAGCGAAATGGGGATTTATCTTATTATTTATCACATTTATACAAAATCTTATCAAAGCTAATCTTTGGACGGCGTTAATCGCTAATCGCGCGACGGAAGTGTCTTCTGGTAGAAGAGTCCATTCACGGCCATGCGGGAGTCAATTTGTTTATTGTAATTCGTGTGAACATTTAGAGTAGGTATTCCTTGTAACTCCGTAATGACAATAACAGTTCTAGCTTCCAAAATCCCTAGTAGTTTGAAATACAAGTTTTAGATGGTATGCCCTGAGTATACCCCGGGTGTAACCTGGGTATTTGGAACGATAAAATTAAAATATGAGAAAATGCAATGCATATAGTCCTCTTTTAAAACATGCTTTGAAGTATTGCAAATTCAGATTCATTATAAAAGGGAAATATTTAAATTCATCATGTTAGTGAGGATGAAATCGGCTCCGGATTTTTTACTTTATTATTAATTGATTTACAATAATCATGGATAACCAGATAGCTCGTAGCCATGTCGAGGTCAATTGCAAAGAATCGGTAAAATCAAGCGGCACTATATACTTGAATGGGTGATGATGAGTGGCGCGTCACGAGTTTTTCTGTGCTGTATGTACATTCAGCATTCAATACCGGTTCTCTACAGTGGGTAACAACCATTCAGTCTCGTTAGAGGCATTAAACGTCCTATAAAAATCCAGCATAAGGGTTGGCTCGTATCTCTGCTACCGTATTTCGTGTCGACATTGACGAAGCGTGTGTTACGCCAGGCCAAACGCAGCTATAACAATGGCAACAAATTCAACATGTCTAATTCCAAAATAAATAACACATCTACTATATAATACTTTTATTGATATACTAGCTGTGCTCGCGGCTTGCCTCCGCGGAAATCAATATTTGCCCGCTTTTGCAACATTTGTCATTGCTGTTCCACTCCTGTTAGTCATAGCGTGCTGGTATATAGCCTATAGCCTTCCTCAATAAATTGACTATTCAACATAAAAACAATTTTTCGACTCAAACCAATTGTTTCTGAGAATAGCGTGTTCAACCAAACAAGCAAACAAACAAACAAACAAACTCTTCAGCTTTATAATATTAGTATAGATTATTATTACATCCAGACACAGACCAAACGAATGTGCTTTTCACACAAATTTTTGTCCTGGATGGGAATCGGAGCCACGACCTCCGGTTCAGCAGTCAGGGTCTAAAGAGACCCTGGAAAGCCACTGCACCACGAGGCTAGCTAGTTGCGGTACAGTCCCGTACGTTAAAGACTGAAAGTAGGTTTGACCGATGGTACATAGCAAACATATAAAGCATGTCTTATCGCTACACAGGGTAACCTACGAAATCCACATAGAAAACAATGCATCATATTATGCTATTTGAGTAGACTGAAGGGGTTACTTAATATGGATCTGTTGTTGAACACAACAGAGGAACATTGAGATATTATACTACAGTAGGGGAAACAGTTTAAAATGTGTATATGTGTCGAAAAAAAGAGAAAGCAAATGAGGATTACCTGTGTCTTTTTTTATGTGTGATTGGGCAAGATAAGCATAGGTCTCTAATTTTCCGTCTTTTATTATCTGTTGGATACTGGCACTCATAGGCCTGCCTATGGCGCTCCTATTCTATCTATAATTATTTTAGCAAAGGAATCAATGCTAGTATGACTGACACAGATAAAAATACCTAATGACTTAAGGACGTAAAAAATATATGACAGTGATTTCATTGTCTTTATCAGTTCACCTCATTATCAGCCCGAATTCTCTAGAATCAGACTTGTTTGGAATAATCGCTGATATAATAAGCCTATCCGATGGGTCTAGATTTATTATTGAATGACTTCGTATTGGTAGCGAGGAAAATGTATAATTCATTACAAAAACAAAATTAATGTTCATAATGACAAAATCTTACAACTACTCGTAATATACCTACATTTCATGAAATTCGTATCTAATTTCTTTACAACTGTCCCTTATGGAGACTACAAACTTGAGGCTGCTCCATTTGGGCCCAAACAAGTGTCGGTAAGGGCATATTCGTTGTAGTATATCTTATACCTACATGTGCACACTATCAATGCGGGAGGAAGGACTGTCTATAATGCAAGATCGTTTATGTTATATTCGCGAATTGTTGCAGTATACATTTATGTCAATTCGATGATATAGATTTCCGCAAAGCAACGCCCAATACAATTAGCTATCTAATTTGTTGTTTTACCTACTCAATGTGACCGGCTTACTCATAGAAAAGTTCCGGAATGTTATCAAGTGATTGCAATTATTTTTAACGAGACGTCATTATGAATTGTCAAATCATTCTGAAGCTATTAAGTAAGTCATTTTGTTTCGTTTTCAGCTTCAGAATTAACTTTTGAAAGAAACAAATATTTTTTATATACAATCATGTTTATTTCTTATAGGGATAGACGGATATTAAGCTCTGTTCTGCTTTCATCAAGGTCATCACTAAGACTTGCTTATATGAAGTACTCTTGACCTGGTTTTTAAGTCGCCCTCCGATTCGAATAAAGTATTTAAACTCATATTTATCTTCTAATACTTTTTTGCGACACATTTCTGACTGACCCTTGATTTATTGGTTAGAGAATCTGATCGTCAACCGGAGGTCGAAGGTTCGGTTCTCGCCCAGGACAATTTGTGTGATGACCACATATATTTATTCAGTGTCAGTGTTATAAAACTATCTATGAATTATATGTGTATATTATATTCCTTCAGGTAATCAAAACATAGACATGTAATGCCGAATTAACAATCAGATAGCTGGGTGTGGAATGGTCCCAATTGATCTTTTTCCCGATTGGGAATCGAACCCGTAACCCCCGGTCCGATAATGGTCATTGTCCACTAGATCAACAGATTAGCTCTTTACTGCACACTAATTTGACTGTAAATTTCCAGTACTCGAGAACAGTCCCGTACACTCGACAGTATCGCTACTACTAGGGATGTTATGGATATGAAATTTCGGATACGGATTGGATATGGATATAGGAATAATTATAATACTGGATTCGGTTACGGATTCGGATATGAGATTTTTTCGGATTATCCGTTAGTTTCGGATAGTTTCGGTTATGGATACTAAATTTATAAGGAATTTCAAAGGTCGAAAGATTTCCGAAATTATTCGAAACTTTTATATCGGATTCTGTTATGGTTACGGATAGATTATTATATCGGATATCCGATAGTTTCGGTTACGGTTATGCAGCTCCTTAACATCCCT
>DWGJ01002421.1:0-15833 GCA_018246895.1 Aspitha aspitha aspitha | reverse complement strand
TTAAATCTTTAAAACTACGCAACGGATTTTGATGCGGCTTTTTTTAATGGATAGAGTGATTGAAGAGGAAGGTTTATGTAAAATAACATCCATTAAATAGTGGAGAAATACTGTTTTATACCCGTGCGAAGCCGGGGCGGGCCGCGAGTTAAGTACCTATAAAAAATAGTGTAATACACGGTTTAGCAAATATACTACGTAACCATCATACGGATAAATGGAATCTATTTATTGTTATTGCGATACAAAGTATGTCTGAAGATGAATATGAAAAAGAAAATGTATTTGTACTTGACGAAGCAACTATTGTCTGTCCGTAATGATTAGCAGTCCGCGTATTTATCAATATTAATATAGTTTTTTATGTAACAACTTGGAACAATTTATCGCGAGGCTGTTTTGGTGTTATGACCAAGTAAAATACCAGTTACGCTTCTGAGGCTAAAAGTTACATTTTGAGGTCAATATTACATCTACATATATGTATAATAAGCCTCAAGAAAAAGCTTTGGACACCTTTTTCAGCATAATGGGGTCACAGACAAGTATAAGGTTTGGCATAGTAAAATGATGGAAAAGTAATGGAGAATTTTTTGTGCAATATGTGCTACAAGTAGGTAGGACATTATTAGATAGATATATAGATCAAGGGTCGAAATAAAATGGTCATATTAATTGTCTCACTCATTATATTTCCTAGAACAATTTCAAAACACATTTACTCCTTTACCGTCCACTATCATATTTAACACGACATTAAATAACATTCTCTAAGATCACAATGATTTTACAATTTGAATATAATAATAATATTTACAATAAATAAAAATCTTAATGATTATTTACAATTACATCGTCAATAATGTTATTAATAAAAATAAATACAATTATTCGTGTCAAATAGCTCTCAATGCAATTTGTTCTTAATATCTAACTTTAGGCTCGTAACGGACACCAAAAACGCTAGAAAATATTATTAAAGTACATTATTAGAATTTGACTTTAGTTCAATACTTAAACTTTGAGTAGAGAAATTCATTAGAAACTAATTGTATTATGAATAAGGGTTTCGTTTCTTAAAAAAATACATTTTATTTGACTATTAAATAACCAGTTCACTTAGAAAGAAATAGACAAACTATTTTTGAGTTCCATTCATATACCGAAATTAAGATAAGTAAAAACTACGTCAATCACTGGATACAATTGCTTTGAAAGTATTTCAAAACAAATATGTCAATATTTCGTAATGGCTCGCAGTTATATTTTGCATCTTTTTTTAATCTATTCCAATAGCAAAGGCGTATTTATATAAACAAATATATAGTAATTCAGTCCTATCAATAAAACTAAAAATATTTATTTTATTAAGACTAATAATTCACTATTTTAAAAGCAACAAACAATAAAACTAAGTACAGCGACTAAAACTGCAACTGAAAATCGCTTCTACAACTGAAATAATTAGGTAACAAATCGTAATCGCAAACTAATGAACTATTAGAACCAACTATTTTGACACCGACCTGTGAACTAGATAACGCCGGTAACTATAATCTAGATACACAAAAAGGTTAAATGATCCAATTTCTGGAGACAATAGTATTTACAATGCAGATTAAACTTTTCAGCCGATACTTACATATATGTATCCAGGGTCGACCTTTGTATTTATTTTGGCTAAAAACCAGGGCGTCTGGTACCAACCAGTCCTGTATGTACCCATATTTGAAGTTGTTAACGTAAAAGAATTAACTACTTTAATTACTGAAGTTTAATAACTCGTTATTGTTACCAGAATTATTTTTCACTAGACTAAGCGAAGTATACCGAAACCAAAGCCATACAGAAATACAAAACAAATCAGACTGCTGCTTTGAATTCGAATGCACACTTATCCTATGTCATGAAATCGATGACTAAGCTATCAACAACTATCAATAGTGAGCACTCAATATCTCTTGTTAACATTACAGTCTATTAAGTTAAAAACATTGACTATTTTATTAAAATAGATAAACATTACTTTATAATTACATTTCGAGTCACTTGTTTCATCACGAGCGAATAACTCGAGCTCATTCTGTGGAAGGTTTAATCTATGGATGCAAAAACCGTGTTGCTATTTATACAAAATCCCGGGTACGGTACATACAAAGAACGTAACGTCATAAAGGTCCGCCAATTTAATTTAAAACCGATATTTTTCGATCACGACGTTATGAAGGCTATTCTGTGTTTTTCATACGGAAAAACAGCAAAACAGTAAGCATTAGTGACAAGTAACTTACAAACGAAAATGACCAATTAGAAAACAAACTATCACATTTTTTCCTCTTTACCTGGAGGTGATTGAATCTGAAAATCGTTCATCGCTCATGTTAGTTACCCTAGCCGGCCAAACAAGCAACAAATAGACTAGATTTGGTAAATGTTACGAACAAGAAATACTATTAAAAGTTAATTGAAACTCAACTCAATGAAACTCAATATCAAAATTAACAAAACAGTTGATGAAGTACCGTTTTGTTTGAAATGTTTATTAGAATTAATTTTCCAACCTGATATAATGGAAATAATCGTAACTGAAGTAATATAGGTACTTGTATTGGATATAAATCACAAAAGTTAAAAGTGATCCTCTCATAACTAATTCTTTGTACATTGTAACGAGACAAATTTGTTATTATTATTAGATTACCATCGCGCCAGGCCCTTAACCGGGTATGCAGAAAGCATTGTGTGCAGTATCTCTATACTTACAAACCTGCCGTGCTTCATCTACATTCACCATTCTCTTCATGCATACACATACACATTTTATTGTAAGAGGAAAATTTTAATCATTTTTATGGCAACACAATCTGTTAATACCGTCTATGTATTGTCGTTTATGTTGTCTATGTTCAGCGTGTAATGGAGATATCTTTGTTATAAAATGTTTTCTTGCAACAAATATAATAGTTTAAGTACTTAACAACAAGTACACGTAATATAAGAACGATTAGTTATAACAGTTTTCGTTCGCACAATGTATGCTCATGTGAACCAAGCCTAACATATTGAAACTGGTTCCAGCGCAACAAACCTCGCAAACCTCCAGGTACAAACAAATCAACGTTGCAGTCTCAAGCTGTTGCTTAAATAAACATTTGCAATACTAACAGACATTTAAGTAAAAATAAACTTTTATTTTAAGCCTTAACCGTCTTTACAATCCGAACTAAACTACGCAATAAATATTGCACAATATTATAACAAATTATGGAATTTCAGTCAAACCATATATATAATAACTATTTATTAGGCGATATGAGTAAAAAGCAGTCTAACATTAACATTTCATGTGATATTTCCCATCCATTAGCTTTTGAAAGTTTAATGAAGAGAAAGCAAACCTTCCAACAGCCTCCAGTTCCGCGGCTTGTCGCCGCCATTTTTAAGTCACTAGTCCGTTAATCAGTCGATGTTTGTCAGTTCGCGTTCGTATTCAATTCCATCTAACATTGACAGGTTTATTCCTAAACATATAAATGGTTTAAGTCAGCCATTATCAAACGATGTCTTAACGAGCACACGAACATTTTCTGCCTTTGCTGCTGTTTTCTTAGTCTTAGACGACCGAATCGTTTGGTTTGTCAGCATTAGACAAGAGCGGTACACTGCTATAGTCTTTGAGGCACTCGTTGCCCTTCTTAGTGCCGTGATCGAAGGAACTAGCTGTCGGCAGTTTCGGTATCCAGTTGTTGTTGCCAACTCTCTTGTGGTTGCCGATGGAGTTCTTCTGATTGTCCTTCAGTTTCACCTTCGGTTGCCCGCTCTGCACCGAGTTGTGGTTTAGTGAATTGACGTTGAGCGGTATCGAGTTAGATATGCTAAGCTTGTCTAGTTCCTCGCCGAAATCCGCCACGCCGTTCGTGAACGGCTCGGTCGGGTCTGAGTGTTGTCTCTGCATTTTGACAACTTGTAGCAACGGTTGCGCCTCCTTGTCTAGTCTGGTTAGATCCGCTAGTTTCTGGGAGACCCCCGAGCCCCGTCTGCTGGAAGACCTGGACCCGTGGTCCAGCCTCTGTCTGAATGGGGTGAGATGCGAAAGCGATCCGCTCTCAGTGGACTGCTTCTGGAGTTTGACCAACGGTTTTTCCTTCGGTGCGTTGGGATCTACGGCTTCCCCTAACAACCAATACGTGACTAGAATTCCTTTGCCCTGCGAAGAAGATGAAAATTCAAATATTTTCACGCCCGTATTTTCATTATTTTCGACGTTCAATTCGATCGCTTCTTTTTAACACCAGAAGAATGAACCATCTAGATTGAGAACAGTAATTTTCCAGTAACTTTAATATCAGTCAGTAATGCTCTTTTATTGTCGAGAGCTGCATGTATATTAAATTTATAGTCATTGGATAACTAAATGAGATTGACTGATAAATATTTATGAGTCTTTTAATGGCGATTCGTGTATCCGTCTGTAGCCGTTTATATTAGCGACGAAAGTAATACATTAAGTGTGACATCGACCGATGGAATGATATAACAAACCGACCAAGACTTAGATTAGTATATTATGAATCTATCTATTTAATCACGTTTTCCATACTATATTAAAAAGGATGACCACTTTGCAGGTGGCTAAGTTTTTCAACTATTATCACTTAGGAATCTTTAAAATATGAGTGTATCTTGTTTCTAAGCACGCGTGGAACCACCTGAGAACGCCTCTATATTATGAACATTTTAAGCGTCAATATAATGGATATTTAAAAAAATGTCTTCTCACCTTCATAGCAACCTCTCCTCTGCACTCCAACCGGAAGGTGCCGAAGGTGTCCAGGAGTGCTTTAGTGGTGGGAGACACGTGGATCTTGAGAGCCTCTCCGTTGGATTCCATGCGCGATGCGGTGTTCACCGTATCCCCGAAGAGACAATACCTGGGCATCTTTAGGCCCACTACGCCGGCTACGCACGGACCTAGTATGAAAAAAATAGACCTAGCTGTAAAAATTGCATATAGAAATAATGAGCTTTAATGATAGGTAAGAGTTTTGTTCCGTGTTTTTATATATTATCTATGTAGGTATTACTGCTTTGGTCGGGAAAATACTGGATATATGGGACTGAATATTTTATCGACGAGTCCATTAAAGTGTTTTTAATTAGGTTGAAAAACGATTGTAAGTGTATTAATTTAATTAACATTGAGATGGAATGCTTCAGAAATTAATTTTGAATTTGGCATAATAGTTTTTACACTGGTTCATCAATTTCAAAGAGCTGAACTTGCGCTATATACGATTTTGATATGCGATTTTGTATTTGACTAAGCTTGGCTCTTTTTTCCTTAGCCTTATCCTTATCGGAGAAACAAAAACGAGGGAACACTCCCGAAGTGGCCCCAAAAGAATCCTTATGTTTTTCCAAACATATTATAGTATACAGTTTGCTAATCTAAAAGCATCTTATAAAAAGTTGCAAAAAAATATTTACTTTAACTAGATATCACTTCAATATTACATAACACTTAAACGCAAAATCTGTCTTCAACACAAATTTTACGTACACGAAGGTTTCAATGTAGACGTCCAGTTCAAAACAGTCGGAATTGCTTTATGAAATTGTAACGTAAAATATGCGATTGGGAATGACAACTGACCGGAATGCAATCCTATTCGCAGCTTGAGCTGGTCGTGCGGCCGGTGCCGGATCCGGAAGCGCCGGACGGCGTCAAGCAGGGCGAGCGCCATGCGGGCCACCTCGCACGCGTGCCGGGAGCCGTTCCGTTCCGGTAATCCGGATACCACCATGTACGCGTCACCTATTGTTTCTACCTGTATGTGATACAACAGTTGAGCCCCTTAGCTTGATGGAATTGTTTTAATTTCTATTGAAGGCATCATTATATCATAATCAAGTATGATTACTTTATCTACTATACTTATTTTACTAATAGGATTGCTTATAAAGGTTTCCCTAATCTACTAGAGTTTAAATGCGAGACAGAACAACTGAACTGAAGAACTAAGAAAACCTTAGGAGAAGCAAAGAGGGAAGAAAAAAGTGAAGGGATGTGGTAAAAGAAAAGATAATTATCTATTGTTGCAGTCAATAATGCATTTGACTAAAATATTTTGTTTGTTATTGTAGCGTGGTGATGTTAATAATAATAGATGTCCTGCATGTCCAATAGTTCCATAACACGCATGAATATAAATATTTTATACTTTAAATATACGCGAAATTGTAATTCACTGCCTTTCAGGCGCACCGTGCGAGTTGACCTACCGATACGTAGATCCCTCACGTTGGTACTGAGATCAGAATATGTAATCAGAAAAGGTAAGAAAACGTTTTAGATGAATGGATTTTTTCCACTCAATATGTATTTATAGTCACAAATCAGCCAATATACGAACTCAAACCTTTCTCAGAAATCGAACTACTCATGAACGAAATAGCACTAAAATTCTCAACGTAGTTTCGTACAGAAGAGCCTTCAGAATAATAACAAATGGACTGACCAACAGACAGACTCGTCTGAAGGATATTGTATTACATATTGTAATGATGATAAACTAAGTCAAAAACTAGTATGAATAAGATATCATAAATCTGACTATTATTTGATGACGGAATATTATTTGATGAATATTCTTTCTAAACTAGGTGCCGCTAATCGAATATACTGTAACTGTAAATGAGAGGTCAAATGAACACAGATTAACGACAAAAGATGATATGAAATATTTTTACAAACGAGAAAGCAGCAGTAATATAATTACAAGCACAAATTACTCACCTTGTAGACATCATAATTTTCTACGATGGAATCAAAACAGGTGTACAGGTCGTTGAGGAGGTCGACGACCTGCATCGGAGTGGAGCTGGCGGAGAGCGCGGTGAACCCCACGATGTCGGAGAAGTAAATGGTGACCTGCTCAAAGGTCTCTGCGACGACGGACCGGCCGTTAATAAGCTGAGAAGCTACGGACCTAGCGGAAAGAATTCAATGAACTTGTCAGATTGATTTGGTTTGCTATTCGAAATTTAAGTGAAAAATTACACCAGAAAGAGTTTAATACATGGTACACTTTTTACATTTTAATAAGTCAATGAGCTTAATGAGTCAAACACATCATTTTATAACCCTCTCCTTCAGTTCGAGTAGCATGTTAAAATAATTGAAAATCTATTTTTCAATACTCACTTAGGCAACAGTTGATACAGAAGCTCCTCACACTTTTTCTTCTCTTCTAAATAGTCTTGCGTCCTTTCACTAACTAGTGATTCTAAATTATTAGCATATTGCTCCATGCGAGAGAGTAAATTGTCCAATATATTGCTACTTTCTTGAGTTCTGTTAGACAAAAAACTTGTATTACTTACTGTTTAAAAGCAAATTGAAGAAATATGTATAAATAGATATTGAAGTTTTCAGACTTGAAATAATTGAATTAGAATAAGCAAACGTTGAATAAAGATACGCAAGACGTAAGAAGCTAAATTTTCAAAATTTCAAACACGTGATCGAGTATATAAAAATTACTTGTTGAGCCTTCGTATGGCGCCCTTGAGGTGTCCGAAGTCTGGTCGCTCAGTGGGGTCTTCCGCCCAGCATCGTCTCATCAGCTCAGTAGCGTCATCTACTTCGCAAGAACGGTGGTGATTTGTATTTGGTCGTAGACCGCTCGATATGATTGCTTCAATTATTTCTGTCGCAAATTTTATTAGGATTAATTTAACATTTTTTACAAGCTTTTATTTCATGTTGGTTCATTAGTATATGCTAGTCTAATCTTGCAACTAAATTTTAAACCATTTAATCCCAACGGATTGAGCTACAGTTTTGCATACTCTGACACATAAGCCTTCCAATTAGTGTTTCTTTATTTCCTGTCAAAATGTACAACCCCATCACCACATATTTTTACGTCTATGGAACAAACATAGAGACATACCTTTAGGAGGCATGTCAACTCCAGGCCCCAACCAGAATGCGCCCTGGCGGTTGACGATCTCATGCATAATGATGGCGAAAGAATACACATCGCCTTTCTGTGTTCCCTCGGGAGGTGGTTCTGACACGCGGAGCAACTCAGGCGAAGTCCATAGAAGACCTGAGCATAATTTTATGTCGCTCACATAATTTTACAGAAGAAAGCAACATAAAATGTTTATACAACATTTCTTCGCTATGAATTTACAATAAACAAAAGTAAAATAAATCCTAATCAATGTTTAACCCTATCAATCCCAATATTGTATTTTCCTGTCTAAAGTCTTCTATATTCCTTTGGGTTGGATGTTCAACTTCTTAATACGGAATGGGGTTTTGTACGTAACAAGATAATTTATTTCGAAGAAAGGGCAAAATTCAAGGCTTAGTTTATAAACACTGTGACTTACGCGTCCAATAACTATGAGCTCTGGAGTCCTTTTCTGAAGTTCTCATCGCGTGCAGTCCGAAATCAGTAATCTTCAACACGAAACGGGAATCCACCACGCAGTTGCTCGATTTCAATGCACCGTGAGACCTAATATCAGTCCCGTGAAGATAGTGCATTCCCTATAAAAATATTCAGTCTTAAAATCACAATCAAGTTCACAATGTTTCCTATTCTATGGATTGTAGTCAATTCTTGAATTATATTGATGGAAATATGTTAATTTATTTTGTTCTAGAATGCAAAAGGATGTACAAATTTACATAACATGAGACTCTTATATATAGAATAGAAAACCGGCCAGGGTTTTGTAACTCATTTTTATAGCGCTATTTGCAGTCTCTCAAGGTCCATATTGGGTCTGCTACTGTTTAACCAAAGTAATGTATCATTATGTTACCCTAATAAAACAAGATAAATTAACAATTACTCTGCTCTCCGAAGTTCTTAAGTGCTCGTAAAAGTTTTTAAAATTGTTTACCTTCTTACGAGCCGACGTCGCCTGCCCTTGCTTGGCTTTGTATAAATCGTCACCTTTATTGATATAAATATACTCGCATGTTATAAGCAGATAGCTAAAAGCAATGTATCGCACATTACTTGCGATTTTATATTAGGTGCTGAGAATATTCTAGGATAAAGTATAGTAAGATAGGTATATAATGTTTAAAATCTTCAAAAATTTTTATGTAGGTACTATTAGAAGGATACTATAAAAGGAATTAATTATATATACAATAGTGGTTTTATACAATATTCAGGTTTGCCTTTTTTCTACCATACGCTAGTATGCTATTCAAAATCAACTAAATATACGAGTATACATACTCAATTTAACAAGAAATTACTATATTTTGGTGAAAATTTTATTATTACGGTCTTTTAAATTTTCAGACAATTGTTATTTAAAACTGGCTTTAAAGTGCCGTGGGCAAACACTTGAAAACAATATTTGAAATTCAAATGTGCAAGCAAGACTCAGTGTATATTTCCACTGGAACATTTTAAGGATAAAAGTCACGAACGTTCGTATTAAATTATACTAATCCAATAACAAAATTATTCGAACTTCTGTTACAAGGAATAATAAACACAAATTTCGTCAGCCACTACTTGGAATTCAATAGTGATACCCTTATTTTTATTTCCAAACGTAATTCAAAAACCATTCGATCAAATTTTCCGTAATCAATCGCAAAAATCAATAATTGAATAAATATAGTGGTAATCGGTATATATTTTTACGCAGATTTACAACTAGACTAAAGAATTTTTACGGTAACCGGGGAAACCGTAAAAAGGTATAGCGGTGTCTTCGGAAATTTTTACCCCCTCGGTGACCTCCTTCGGCATTTTTCGAAGGACTCCGAGGTGGGGGAATCGGTGTCGCTTTACCCTGTATTGACTCGTTCTGGATAAGATATTTCTCATCCTATATACTGTTTGCTAGCGGTCGTCATTGAATAAATAAATATAAAATTATTAAAAATTTGATGAGGAATTATTTCGGTTTTTTTTATTATTTATAAATTTATTACATTTAATATTTTATCTTTGAACTAATTTTTGTTTATTTAAGTTTTATTAGTGTTTATTAATTTAAGCGTTAAATCATTAAATTTAAGTTTTAAAATAATGAATGCACGAGCCTAACTAGGGTGGCAGCTGTTTCCTCAAGTTGCCGAAGAGATAACTTGAACGCTCTCAAATATATGTATCAAGTTTGAACCAATTTTTGCGAGCGAGACTGAGCATCAGGATTCCATGCTGCTTGAGCAATTCCTGTATTATCTATACGTAATCTCTTTACGTGGATAAGTAAAGAGAAAACATTGTTCCCCTTTCAAGCGTACGGAGAATTATGACGTTTGGTAGATACCATTTGAATGGAGAACGAAATCAGGAAGCACAAAGTTGTATATCTAGTATGTATGTGCTATATTGAAGAAAGTTATATACTCTTCAGTATATTGCGCTATAGTCTTTCAATGTACTTTCGACTGTAAAGATATTTAAAAGAAGAATTATAACTTTCTCGTACATGAAAAGTGGCGGAGTTCTTCCTGCCACACAGGTTTAAAATGAAAAACACTGATCTTTCCTGTACTCCCTGTATTTCAGGAGTTCTGGAGTACATTCCAACATAGTGACGTCAGTTTTGAATCAAACATCATCGAGTTCCTTAAAAGCAAAGATGTGTCAATAAACATCCCGGAAAGTTGAACGGGCAGAAAGTCCTTAAAAGTTTCATCACGATCGCGGGGAAGGTGCAAAAAAAGTAGAATCGTCGTTAGAAATCTGTACTCTCGAGAAATACGCGGAAGTCGAGGTAAGAATAATGTTCGGAATTTGGTGTAAGTGACATGAAATTTCTTCCGAACCTCGCTAAGTTGTAAGTTATGACGTCCCTTCATACTTGAAATACGTGACTTGATTTCGAAACACAATACGCTGATATAAATAAATAGATATTTAATATGCATAATTAGAAACATCGTGTGGGTGTGTGCGTGCGATCGTGTGTGTGTATGTGTGTGGAATGTGTGTAATGAATAGGTACAGCACTATTCAAATGATGTAAGCAAGTGAGTACAAACTTATTACTACGAGAGCTGTAGAAGGAAACAAAAAAAATTTTTTCCTGATTTCAAAGTGCGAAGTTCTCTCGCTTTGTATCAAGAGTCTTCACACGATCACCAATAAATATTAGACATGAATTCGTATTTCAATTTAAACCTTGAGTATTGTTATATACATTATTATTTATTGATATGTTTCACATCAGTATATCAATAATGCATAAAGCAGGTACGTAGCATTGAAACGAAGCGGTAGTTATATCGTCGACTCAATCATCAATTTGAAATATGATATCGATATACGACGTGACTTCATTATCAAATGCTACATTAAATCTTGGGAATGGTATAATGTGGCCTATTCTGGGTCATAGATATAACATTGACCGGCCTTTTGATCGCTTGATTGCACCTGACTTGAGCCAATGATTTGTGATATTGATTACCATACAGTATTTATGCGAAGAGCTAGAATTCAGCTTTTCGCTTACCGTATCAGTAGGTGACGAATTTGGGATTTGAGGAGCGTTTGCGAAGATTCCCCTGGACATTGTTATTACTTTTCCATTTTTATTTGTATATATGGACGTATCCACAGAATTGATTCACTTGACATGGAGATTAGCAAGATTGATTCCCACCCAACACAAATGTTTTTGCTTCCCAAAGTGCAAGCGAGCTGATTTGGTGATAGAGGAACGTTTGTGAAGTTGCCTCAAAATATAGATTATTATTATTACTTACCCTCACGATGTCGTGCATCAGGCTGACTTTGAACATCCAGTCCAGTTTGATCGTATCGTTCTCCAGGATGTCCTGCAGCGAGCCCTTGGGACAGTATTCGGTGAGGAGACAACAGTGCGGCGGATCGACGCACGCTCCATAGAACCTCGCTAAGTGGTCGTGTTCGAGATCTTTCATCTTCTTAAGCTCCAGAAGAAGCGGTCGCGTTAGGTCTATACGTTGCTTGTCCATCTTTTTGATGGCGACGCGACAGCCTTTGTAGAAGCCGCACGGAGCGTACACTTGGCGGTCGCCGGCCAGCGATGTCGCTTCGTCGGAATACGCAGTCTGAAAACGTTGACAGTATTGGCGCTTGGACTTACGAGTACATGAGTCGTACTGCCCTATAAAGTTTTGCCTATCAATATTTAACACACGAATACTGAAAGATCTTGATTGCCCCAACATTATCTAAGTTATATTGCTGTCAAGTCCAGTTTTTCATTTATCTGATCGTATGATGGGAAAATATTTAATAAAAACAGTTGCAGTGCCTTTCATAGTTCCGTCAAGTGCTCTTATCAATAGCTTTCAATATTAATGGTCAATATATGATGGTATATGGTATATTGGAAATAATAGGTATATGAATTACCAATATCTATGTTAGGTATTTTTTAAGTATGAATTATAAGTAAGATTGATTGTATAAGATATATAGTTTATATATAGTTTCCAATACCTGTGTACGGTGTACCTAATCAACCTACTGACATCTTTGCTGTTGCTAAATGAAAGTTAATTTAAATTAATTAACTAAAATCGTTAGATGGCACACAAGCGAAAAGAACGGTAATCTTCAATGGATTAAATAATTCCAAAAAGGTAAGAGTTTAACACTAAAGAATACACGAGAGAAGAAGAAACTCAACGAAGAAGAAGGAAAAAAAAACAGGTTTTAAAAGTTTCGAAATGGCAAAGTATTTGTGGGAAAGATAAAATGATCCGATGATCCAATATTATGTTAAATACTCACCCCAGAGCTGTATCGCCGCGCGAGAGAATGTATGCTGCCTCGCAGCCGCCCGCCAGGCAGCAGTACGTCGGTCCAGCTCACGCGCCACGTCATCATAGCGATCTCCGCCTCTAACTTGTAATGCCTATGTATTTATGTAACAATAAGTAATATAACAGCTGTTAAATAACAATTATAGTATCGTAAGCGGTGCTTTGTTGACCTTCGACAATTTCCTGTCTGAACTTTGCAATATTTGTTTCGTTAATAACAAGTTGGTATACACCAATATTGGGGGCGAAAACCATTTGAGTCCTTAATATAGCATTCGAATTTGGTTTGTTTAATTGATTTTACGCTTTTCATAAATGATATCACTATTTTTACAGCACATTAAATAGATACAATATAAATGGAAGCGAATTTATGAATTGTATAATATGAATGATTTCGGTTTTCAATTTCACGAATTTAATATTTGACAAACGACACAAAATATAAGTCCAATTAATTGCAAGGTAAACATGAACATTTATTGTGGTCATAACATATTTCTGCGTAATTGGATTACGTAATGTTAATTACAGTTCATTGATAAATTGTTAATGAAAACATTTCTGGACACTTATTGTTCGGCTTTAGGATACGGATCTCATCTCATACTAACAAGAGTTTACACTATATTTCTAGACTTCACACACCTCAGAAAACATTATTATATTATCCACTACATACCTGTATATAAATACGGATAGAATTGCCAATATCACCACCACAGAGCTGAGCACGATACTCAGAATTGCATACACGGGTAGGGCTGTAACAAGTGACAATTATTAAAAAATTTAAAACACTAACACAAAATATGGCACAACCCTATATGGCGACTGACTCTTTTATCATTGATGAACGTAATTTTATGAGGAAAGTAATGTCACGCAATTTCACACTCAATAGAGACGTTAAAAAGTTTAATCTTAAGTTGTCCATACATCGTAACTTATTCAGATATTTATCTTAGAAACTTTAATCTAAACCAGTGAAAAACTCAATTGCACCTAATTGCCTTCTTGTTAAGCGCCCTGGAACACAACAACGCCTTTTCTTTCGAAATATACATCTTTTTTATTAATACAATAACATTACACATTGCGAAATCAAATTTGATGCCATGATTTCAGTGATACTTTTAAATTTCACGACATTTAAAGGAACTACTCACTGTTAATGAAATAGGTTTAGTGAAATTAATTTTATGCATGCATCTAATGTTATAATATAAATAAAAAGTTCGTAGACGCGGTTGTGTTCATGCCATTTTGCAGAACAAAGTGGAACTTTTTGAAAGAAAACAAGGCCTCTTAATTTATGTGAAAGCTTCTAAGCGATTTTTTAAGGAAAAACGTGATATGTCCAAAATGAAGGAGATTATGGTGCCCGAGATTGTTTGTGCCGGAATTTTCATTTTCTTCAATTCCATTCCAGTTCAAATGGGATCCGTTGTTTTTTGTAATGCCTATTATTAAATTTGGTATTAAGTTTTTTTGGACATCACCTATAATAGCATATTGAAAGTTGATTAATGTGGGTTCTAGTAAAATATCTAAGTTTCAAAGAATTTTTAGTCTATTGTATCCTATCTGTAATATAATTTATAAACTTTGTTTTATCTATGACGAATTTGAATTTTGAAGGACGCGCCAATAGTCGATTGTCATTTGTTATGTCATTAATTTTTTTCAAGCCACAGACATTCGACTTACGAAAATTATGCGTTACAGTTCAGAACAAAGTCTATTTATTGTCTATGAAAGTTTTAGTGTAATTTTTTGCAAGTCACTAAATTATGTATTTTTCGACTCTATTGTCAATCACGACTGTCTATTGATAACTTGGACAAAAACTATGAGTGATGTTTTCTTACAAAGATAACAATAGCCACCAATCATTATAAGGGGTCGTTTGAAGACAGTGGCTTTGAGTTTAAGAGCCACTAAGCATCCATATATGTACATATGTATATGTCTAACATTCATCGCAAGCGGGAATATACAATTATCGCAGCACTTTCTCAGAAATCTCGTTTCGGTCTACGCAGCAATAATATGGTAATACACGTTCGTTCATTCGCAGGCTTCAAACTATCCCTATACAAAGTTTCACTGCAATCGGCCAAGCGATTCGGTCGTGATAATGGAACACATACACCAAACATACTCGAATGTTAGTGGGATTAGGGTTTCAATATCAATAAAGATTCTGTCTGGTGAAATCTTAATATCGTTTCGTTATTAAGGATAATGGTAGCATAATAAATGAAGTGTTACTCACAGTTATCAGGACAAAGAGAGCCATCAAAGCCACACTGCGGGGTGTCTGGTGGGGGGGTGGTCCGCCCGCCCGCCCAGTGGATGGGCCGGTTCTCGACGAACTGGAGCGACGAGTTCGCCGCTACGTACGTCGCGACCACCTGTCAAAGACGCTTATATTAATAATAATAATAATTGGAACAATTCCACACACAACTATCTCATTCTTCTTTTAGGCAAGCGTGCTACATCGTAGGCTGCGTCTTCGCTTATCAGGCGAGATAGCCGCCAAACGCTTGGCTATATTATTAAAAAAAGCAACCATTTAGCCTGTTAATTAAGTAATGATAAGTAATAATAATTAGGTAAATTAATTTCTTAAATTTGTAAGCCGTAAAAGGCAAAATATGGATTGATATAACAATTCTGTAACGAATGTACCCATATTTGTAAAAATAAATGTCTTTGTCTTTGTCTTGTCTGTGTTTTGGTAAACAGACAGCTGATAAACATTCATATATATGTCCTATATAACACCTATTTACACATTTTTATCGCACCATAGTGACTGGCCCTGGAGGTTTTACCATACATAGTTTCGATTCCCACCCATTGTGTGATGACATTTGCTTGTTCTGTGGCTGGGTGTAATAGAAATATATATATAAGAATTATATTGTATGTATATACATATCGCTGCTTTTCATGAATACTCGCACAACTCAAAATTTTGAAAATACCAGTTTATAACACAAATAAATCCAAA
>DWGJ01002420.1:0-15836 GCA_018246895.1 Aspitha aspitha aspitha | reverse complement strand
GTGGAGCAGCAATGAAAAATGTTACAAAAACGGGAATAATTTATATGGCAAGACAACGTTTGCGGAGTCGGCTAGTAAATGATAAATTCAAATGTTTATTGCGATTTTAAAGTATTCAGTGTCATTGTTCAATTTAATATAGTTTGGAGTGGGAAGTGTTCTTAATTAAAATAAAAAACCCCTAATCATAATTAAAGAGCGTTGTAAATTAATCATTTTGTATGTAAAAGGATTTAAACAACGTAAGTACTCCATATCGCAATAGCTGTGATATTATAATTAAATCGTAAGGAGTGACAAGACTAGAGGAAGATCTAAAAATTCAATTTCGTGTCGTTAATTAATCAGCGCGAAGTTTCGTCGAGCGAGTCAGTGCTGGGGCGGCGACAGTGGTCCCACTCGCGGGCGAAGCACCACTCGCGGTAGGCGCTGGCGATGACGCCGCGCAGCTCGGCCAAGTGCTCGGGGCCCCGGGTCTCGCACACCACTTTTACCTGTAACACAACCAGCGATCTTCTTACATCAGATTGGAGAAAAGTGTCTTATAGGTGATTAGCTGAACTCGCAGCTTCGCCCGCGTGTACATCGATATTTTCCCGTTCTTGCAATATTTGTCATTGCTGCTCCAATCCTATTAGTCATAGCGTGATGTTATGTAGCCGTAGCTTTCCTCGATAAATGGACTATTCAACATAAAGGTAATCTTTCAATTCGAACCAGTAGTTCCCGAGATTAGCGCGTCCATACCAAACAAACTCTTCAGCTTTATAATATTAAATAATAGATGACCGCATGCGTAGCATAAATCACAAGAAAATGAAGAAATAAACCATTTATTCCGTTGTGTGAATATATTTATGATCATCGCTACATTCACGAAAATTCCTCTATATTATGATAAAAGTTACTATAATGTAAAGCAATTTTATCACATACTTTTGTTAAAATGTTGAACTAATAATTTCAAATGTCTCAAGAATTCTTTGGTCAACATGTTTCTGCTCATATGTACCTACAACATGCCCAATACTGGAGCCAGAATCTTTATTTACTTACTCGAACACTGAATATGTCTCCGAAGACCCAAGCACGCTCCTGCATGATATCTTTTATGGAGACGCCAATGGATGCGATGAGCTTGCACAGCTCCGCTATGCCTCCAGGACGATCGCTCACCGTCACTTTGAACTTGACCAACCTTTGTTCAGCTGCCAGACCGCGTTCTAAACATCTACCAAGGATCGTCGTGTCTATGTTGCCGCCAGATAGTATACAAACAACCCTGCAATTAAAATAATTTAATATACGAATGCCCATAAATATTAAATTACTTTACGAAAATCCACTGATGTATAGGAAGATGGTGCTACACAGTGACGAAAATTGCAACATTTTCAGTTTCCTCTGTCAATTTCAATGAAAATTAGTGTATGAAGGTCGTATGGTCCGCCAGGAAATAAGACGACATACTACGTACAAAATATCGACGTACAAAAACATCTGTCCATTGTTCTTAGCGGATACAAATATAGGGCGTTATAATCCTTTTGTTCCTAACATATTCGTTGTTCATACAAATATAAATAAAACGGCGGTCATACTTTTTGTTAGCAAGCTCGGGAACCAGACCGGCCATGATGGCAGCCACGCCCACGGCACCCCCGCCCTCAACCACATATTTCTCCTGCTCGACTAAATGCAAAATAGCACGAGCGATCCAGTCCTCATTCACTGTAATCTGTTAAAAAAAGATTGTTTTTTCTCCTCATGTCATAGGAAAAGGAGCATATTTTCTGTAGAAGGAGATATGCTTTCGAATTTGTTTCAGAAACCCTACTTTGCTATAGCAGTTCTAGTGTCATTACGGTAAACCATACCTATGCGGTACTGCAAGTTAGATTAACGTTACAGTTAAGAGTACCTATCTATTAATATGAACTCAATTATTAAGTTTCTGAAACTGAGCTTCGGCTAGGTATGGACTTATTTATGTGAACATTAGTTCGCACTTATTTTACAACTTGTGAAGTTTTGTAATTTGCAAATAAAGTGATCAAAGACATTACATATAGCTAGATACATGTCGTATATATAGCCCTACGTAACTGTTTTTATGTTTTCGTTTGATCTTAATGTGAACCACTAACAACCGGTTACCTCCACCACAGTGCCGCGGCTCGTGAGTAATAAATAATTTAAGGATAATGTCGCAATGTGACACCCATTCCATCATAAAATTTTGTTGTTACGTAGCACGTATAAGCATTATTGAATGAACAAGTCGATGTTTCCAATATTCCGTTATTGCGTTCAAAAAATGGCGCTAATATATTTGTTTTAATGTTTGTATACATAATCATCTTACGATAAATGTTATGTATTATACATAGATAACGCCAGTTTATGCGTCACTTTACATCTTACAATAATAATGATCCATTAGAGATAACGCTAATTTTGGATCATTATAATCTTGGTGCGTAACGATACAAGAATTCGTAATAAGTATCAAAGGACAACGCAACCAGTAGATAGTGCCGCCACTCGACTCCACCCCTAATATGGTCAGATGATGACCGTTCCTCCGATAAGACGCAATAGGTTACCAATGATACCTAAGTGATCTCCGACAATAAGGAATTCCGGGTCCGAAAAGAATCCTCGAAGATCTTCAGTAAATAAGTCTCCCAGCCAAAGCTGTGCACCGAATCGTCTATGGTCGTACCCGTAGATCATTCGAAATAGTCCAAATAATAATCTTTGGTCTGATTCAAAAGCAAATATCATAGTCTGCCATGCTAGCCAACTAAAAAGTACGTAATGAATGTTCAAGGCATCTAAAAATTATATTTTCAATATTTTCTTTTCTTTTCTAATACAATTATTAATAGCGGTCTTAATTGCTTACTTCAATTTGGCCATCAAGTTTGCTATTGCTTTGATGCGATTACACCAGTTGGTCACAATCGGTTTAGTCAATACTTTGTTGATAATTCATACCGCTGTTTACTACCTATGATGCGAATTATATTACGAGAGTAATGAAAGAAATCGTTTGGTACTCTCGTTCAAATTAAACCACTGGAATTGAGACACTGTGGTAGACTACGGCCTAAATCTCTATGAGAGGAGACCCGGTCCAGCAGTGGCCCAATAAAAAAAAGGGTCAAATAACAATTCAATTCACCAATCACCAATTTATCCATGGAAGGTTTTGCGGTGACATAAGCGTTGTAACCTATTGTCGGGACTGCCAGACCATCCGCCAGTGTAGACCGTATCTCCACAGACACCGGCCCCTCATTTTTCAACGCAAATTTCATACTTGGACACTTCTCTGACTCTACACCCTGTGTAAATAGAGATAAAAATAGTTTTTTTTAATAATTACAATGTACAATTCCTTAAAAAATATCTGAAGATTGTATATCAACAAGTAAGCATCGGATTGGTTGACTTTTAAGAATTTTCGCGGAGCCAAAACAAAAATTAGTGGATCGCCAATTACAAAAACCGTACATAGCATGACATAATATGCTTAGTGCGAGCGAACTTAGGTCGCGATCAAACCTTTATAACGGTCGAAATTAATTTCAATAGTGAAATAACAAAGGGAGAGGAGGATTAAACATTTATATGAAAGCAGCTTTCAGTTCTTACATAAATTTGCACATTAGGCTTAAGATGTTTGATAGCAGTGACGACTCCCGCCAGCAAGCCGCCCCCGCCGACGGGCACCAGCACCGCGTCCACGTCGGGCACTTGCTCCAAGATCTCCAGCCCCACGGTCCCTTGCCCCGCCATTATGTGCGGATGATCGTACCTGTTTGAGAAACTTTCACGATTACAATACACTTCACATTTGTTCAGTATGAGGCTCAAGACTTCATAGACCTTCTGAATATTATCAATGTGACTACCATCACGTTTACACCAGAAGTCTACTGATTCTGTAGCCTTGCAAACTAAATCAGATAACTTGCAATTACACTAAAACTGAAGTATCATTTGATATAGGTACATGCAAAATATAATTTATCAACGAATGTAACTAATTAAAACAGTTTGACATAGAATGTGTCACATTAAAGACAATTGTTGGGTCATTGGCAATATTCTGATATGAAGTTTTTATAGTACTTAACAACTCACCCATTGATATAAGTAAGCCCTTTTTCCTTAGCAAGTGTCATGGCGTGATACTTAGCTTCCTTCATATCGTGCCCTTGTATTACGACATTAGCTCCATAGGTGCGGCATTTTTGTATCTTCATGATAGGAGCAATGTTAGGCATCACTACTGTTGCCGGTACGTCTAGCTGCTTCGCATGAAAACTGAGCGCTTGAGAGTGGTTTCCTAGCGAAGCCGAAATAACACCACGTTTCTTAGTTTCTGGCGAGAGAAGCAGTAATGCATTGCGTGCTCCGCGCTCTTTGAAACTGATAAAAAAAATTAATTTTAATGTCACGAATAGGTCCGGCTCGTGAAATAAGCGCACGGGTGTCATTGATAGTGGAGGCTCCTACTACAATTTATTGCAATGATTAGGGAAGAGAGGCGAAGCAAGAAAGATTTGGTTCTGATAGAGGGAGGAATGTAGGATAGACTGGGTACGGCTGTGACAATTTTCGTTTGATGGACAATAATTCAGTTAGTATTGAAGTTAGCAATACAAATGATCTTTTGTATTATGAATCGTGCATTTGGCTACGTATAAATACTAAGATTTTACTTCTAGGTAACATGGTTGATTAATGGGAGCGAGTTAGAAAAAAAGAAAATGCGAACGTAAAAAAAAAGAAAGATTCGCTAATATTACGACTGTCACTACCGTACCCTGGCACTACTGTACCCAGTTTACCCTACTTGGGTAAGGTCTGCTTATGGGTATGGTAGTAACTGGAAGTAATGATATTTGTGCGTGTTGTGTTGCGATAGAAAAGTGAAAATGTATGTGTCAAGAATGACGTTTTTAAGAGTTAGATAAAGGATTTTGAGCGAAAGGATTTAGTACCTTCCTGTGTGCTGCAGAAAATCATTTTTTAAGTAGATATCCATCCCAAAAACCACAGACATGTGAGATTTCTGTAAAAATACATTTTGTTTATATGATTTTTATTGTAAGAATAAATGAGAAACGTTCTACTGACATGCATTAAATTAAGTGATAGTGGTTTATTTTGCACCGAAATTTGACTTGTTTCAGAGCTATGAAATAATTATGGTTTTTTGATTATAATAACATGGCATTAAGTTCGGCCTTTTTTACAAAAATAAAGAATATATAAATAAATATCAATCGTTTCATTTTTTAATTTAAGTCAACATAGCGGATGCGTTACGTCTGTACATGTGTGTACATAATATACAAAGGCTTTATGAACTTTGTATAAAGTTCTGACGACTGACGCATCAAAGTACCTATTTACCTATGTATATATCACTGAAAGATTAGAAATACTGTTAAAATCAGAATATCTTTCTGCTCGATAGGAAATATATATGTCTTATTGTTAAACAATAAAAATGTTTATTTTTAACTTACGACGCAAGGCGTTTTGACAATTCCACTTTGGATTCGAAAAGCCGCTGCAGATACATCTTCAAAACTGATTTTTTGAGGCTTGTCTTTATCGCACATGGGGTCAAACTCGACCGTCTGAAAAGCAGTGGCATTCATTTGCTTTATGCTTTTAAGCCTTTTGTTCTTTAATAAATTAATCACCGAGACTGAAATACTCTGTTCTGCGTACCGATATGTTATATGATAGTTTACTCTTAATAAAAAATATCTTCAGGTCATAGGGTAAAAGCAAAGTACAAGCTTATCATAAAATAGTTGTCACTAAACGGGACCTTATGCACTTATTCAATGACATGTTTATGCAAGTGATTAAAAACTAATATCTTACCGATTGGTGATTATCATAGGTTTCCATTTTAAGGATATATTTGTTAGCACAAAAATATAGTATAACTACGTTTGAGGCCGATCACCGCAGCCACTCCAACACGCACTGAACGTTTTGTAACTTTTACTTGCCATTTACGATAACGTAACTAATTATGTACTTGCTCAATTTGAGAGACGAGTTTGTAATAAGAATTTACGGAACAATATTGCTCTGAACATTTATGAAAACAGTTCTTGTTATATACCTATTATTTTTGACTATAGCTTTTACCTGCGGCTTCGTCGCTCTCTTACCTCCGAACTTTATGGAGTACGTTGGTACTTATTATGTTTGTAGTTCTTATTCAACATAATTTAATGTACAGATGTAAAGATGATATAAAGCAGATGGATTGTATAAAAAAGTGTATAAAACTAACCTAAAACGGATAATAATGGAATTGTCTTCAATTTCAATTGAGAAATGCTTAAAGCATAAAATATGCGACTAAAATTATGTAGTGTACATATAAAAACCAAATAATTCACATATGGAATTAACACCGCCACACCAATTTCTACCGTAAAGCAGTTGACAATTTTTATTTCAGTTTGAAGGGCATATAGTGTAGTAGCAACGTGTAATAGGAGGAATACTAATTGCTTTTATATTAGTAATTACTAAATAGACTAAAAGTACTAACATTCCTGCAGTCTAACAGACAGGACTAATTAAATAATTCCTATTAACAGTTATTACTAACGTTGACACATACTAACTGAACTCACACGAACAGTCCCACTATTACAGTCTCATTATAGCTATTCATGGACGGCAATGGCCACTTGTATCTGCTGTCTTCGCGTTTGTTAACTGTCCTTAGATTTAAAAAATCTTTTTATGGAATATGTGAAAAGTTAATTTTGTCGGAATATAGAATATCAAAGCTTTGAAATCTTATTTAAAAAAGTTTCACTAGTGTCACTGTGTCACTGGCAATTTGTCACAGGTGATAGGCGTCATAGCTGACATGTTTGTTAATGTTAGTGTGCAAGTATTATGTTGTTTTTTTTTTGTTTTTGGCTAGCCTTTAATGCTGAAATATCATAAATACGACATTGTTGAGACGATTGTTGGTCATGTATTAAATGATTTTAAATAATACAGACACGAAATAAGATATTAACATATTAAGATTCCCATAATTTTGGCGGTAACGGGGAAGAAGTCAATTATCTATTTGAAGTTAAGTGTGAGTTACTGTGAAAATGCCGTATGCCAATCAGCCTTCTGTACACATAACGGAATTAACTGATGACAATGTAAAATTCGTGGTCGAGGATACCGAATTAAGTGTAGCTAACAGTATGCGGCGTGTATTTATTGCTGAAACTCCGACTATGGCAATCGACTGGGTGCAATTAGAAGCAAATTCTACTGTTCTAAGTGACGAGTTCCTTGCCCACCGCATAGGACTTATTCCGCTTATATCAGACGATGTTGTTGACAAAATCAGATACTCAAGGGATTGCATGTGTGCTGATTTCTGTCCAGAGTGTAGTGTGGAATTCACTTTAGATGTGAAATGCACAGATGACCAAACAAGACACGTGACAACTGCCGATTTAAAATCTAGCGATCCACGAGTGGTCCCAGTGACATCCCGTCACAGAGATGAGGACCAAGCGGACTATGGAGAAATTGATGAGATTTTAATTATCAAGCTTCGTAAGGGACAAGAGTTAAAACTGAGAGCGTATGCCAAAAAGGGATTTGGAAAGGAGCATGCTAAATGGAACCCCACTGCCGGAGTCTCCTTTGAATATGACCCAGATAATGCAATGAGGCATACTTTATACCCAAAACCTGATGAGTGGCCCAAGAGTGAACATACAGAACTAGATGAAGAACAGTATGAAGCAGAATTTAACTGGGAAGCGAAACCAAATAAGTTTTTCTATAATGTTGAGTCTTCAGGAGCATTGAAACCGGAAAATATTGTCCTTATGGGAATTGTTGTATTAAAGAATAAATTGTTAAATCTCCAAGTATTACTTGCTCAAGAAGTACAAAATGATGCTTTAGCTATTAATTAAGATTAGTATTAAACAATATGTTCCATCTGATGCATTTTTATTTTTTGTAAGATATAAACCTATTAGTAGTAGAAAGTAGTTTGATTGTTACATTGAAGTTAAAATTAAGTTTATTTTTGAAAGTCACAAAAATGAAGCACCATTTCACAACTTGTTTGGGTGTTGCTTATTTTCTTTAATACCTTTTTTAGTTCCCTTTATAAATAACTATAATGGAATATTATTAATCAGATCTTAACCTACTCTAAGCTGGTTGTCGCATACTACTAAACTGTTTTTAGTAGAGAAAAAAAGTTGTAGAATACATTTTTCAAGAATTGTAGTTACCTTATTATTATATGATTTCATTATTATCTAATGTAACTTTTAGAAAAAAATGTACATATTTAAAAAAGAATTATATATATCTGGCATTCCTGTTATTTATGGTACCTGAAAAGATAAATACCTTTTCAATGCTTGACTTTCATGTCATTGCTTGTGATCTTTAAAAGCAACAATGCATCTCATAATATAAGTTGAAACATAAATTTGTAAGAAATATACACAACCCAAATTAATTAATTACAATATTAAAAAATGGTAAAAGGTTTGCAACTGATTTTCATATAAGCAATAAGCACTTAGTGTAATGATTTAATAAAACTTGCTCTTTTAGGATGATTCAGGTTACGTTTCGGAAAGCCCCTACATACTATCGTTTAATGATGTTAAGCAAGCAGTTGAGCGAATTGAAGATTGGATAATACATACTCCGCTTTGCGTTTGTTATTTTATTCATTATTTCTTTATTATATGATTATGACGTATATATGTTTCTCGGATTCATAATGTAAGGTATTAGGGGATGAATCAAGATAAAATATTTAGGCTCCCTTATGAATAACTTGAAACCCTCGCAGGCTTGAAGCTGTTGTAGATCGCAAACGGTTTACAAAGTAAGCAACATCGGTAGGCACTTGAATAGGTGACCGCTATGTACATTTTTACGAGCGTGTCCGTGCTTCGGAGGGCACGGACAGTTAACTTTGTTTTTGTCTTTAGGTAAAAATCGTTAAACCTCGTCGGAGGCCGCAATTGCATGAAATGAGTGCCCGTCAATAGGATGCAAAAAGGGTTAAAGCTATGAATATTTTCTATTTTCTATAATATCCCCTA
Source organism: Aspitha aspitha aspitha (assembly GCA_018246895.1). Classification (NCBI taxonomy): domain Eukaryota; kingdom Metazoa; phylum Arthropoda; class Insecta; order Lepidoptera; family Hesperiidae; genus Aspitha; species Aspitha aspitha. Next base: position 6,687 of record DWGJ01002420.1, on the reverse strand, counting down.
TGTCAAACTTACAGGAAGCAAAACTTAGCAAATACATGGACTACGACATCTACCTAAAATGTGAAAATTTACAGTACACGGGCAGGTAATCTATGTGTATATATACATATACACTTATATGCAAATATCCCACATTTTTCTGAAACTTTGGGAATATATAGTTGTGCAGAACGTGGTATCCGTAATGCCATGGCCGCTCGTGGAGATGAGATGGCGAGCCATGGAGTAGTTGTCCCTTCAACTGGAAATATGGGTTTGGGAGCCGCGTATCATGGTGGAGCACTGGGAATACCGGTGATATTTTGATTTTTAATACGAATATATGAAAATATATTAATTAATATATGGTAGAAAATATGCTAGTGTTTATAAAATGCTAGTAATCCGCTATTCTTAAGAATACTAATTAATATTGTTAGGATTGTATAAATATATAGAGTGTAGCGATCTTTGATGATTCTTTAGTAGAACGATGTGCAGCTCTTTTTTTCGTTTCATGTAATAAAATAAAAATTATCAACATTAGTTATATTGTTATTGTTATAATGAAATAACAGGTAACAGTAGCATTACCGGAGAACTCCCCGCCAGTTTTTGCTCAGCGATGTTCTGAGCTCGGAGCTGATGTCGTTCTATGCGGAGATACATTCGATGATGCTTATAATTACGCAAAGAAGGTTGAACGAGACAACAAGCATATATTGCTCAGGTTAAATTTTAATCTATCCTTATCTGCTACAATTATTTAAACAATATATCAGCGGGAAAAATCTGCATATTTTAGAGTATTTACGCGTGCTATGCTATCGCAACTCAGTAGAGTTACTAACGTTAATGTTATAAATCTGGTTAACCGGATTTTTCTATGATGATGACAAATAATTATACTAATGACTTATTTTAAAATGCACAGTTCAGATGACCCGTTAATAATGGCGGGACTGGGTACAGTGGGCGTCGAGATTATCACACAGCTACCTCAAGCAGATGCCGTGATAGTGCCGGTAGCAGCGGGCGGGTTGCTAGCTGCTGTTTTGGTAGCTTGCAAAAAGCTAAAGTGCTCTTGTCTTGTATATGTAAGTGCATTTATCATAAAAACGCTGTATATTTTTATGACATAGAACAAACTAAAGTAGCATAAGATACAATGTAATTAAGACGTAACCTATAAAGCAAATGTCGTAGGGAGCAGAGTGCGCAAAGGTTCCTAAAATGATGAAAGCGCTGCAAGCCGGAAGGCCTGTATCGTTGCAGGTTGTGCCAAACTTGGCTCAAGGTCTTAATGCTTCTATAGTTGGAGTAAACGCTTTTGCCACCCTTAAAGGACGACTAGATAGAATGGTTAGTCAAATTTTCTTTTATGTTAAAAAAAATCTTTAAGTGTAGAAAGCAGATTCTCCTATTTAGCGGTCCTACTATAATAAAATTTTGAAAGACAAAGAGCTTTATAGTGAGATGTAGGATGGTGGCCTACTGTTTTGATAATTGATATTGTTACTGACCATTTTCTATGTTTTAATACCTTTTTTTTTAGTTGTTAGTGGATGAAACGTATATAGCTCGGGCTATAATTAACATACTAGAACGTGAAAGGCTGGTAGCTGACGGCGCTGGAGTGTGCTCACTCGCCGCAGTCATGCAAGGGCTTGTGCCAGAACTTCGTGGTAAACGGTCAGTGCTATGTACAATACAGCAAACGCATGGCGTTTGATTCGTTGTAATAAAAATCTTAGGTTTTATTGTCAAGTAAAGCGTTGGGTTTAATAAGCGAATTCATTATTTCCAGTGTGGTCTGTGTAATAAGCGGAGGGAACATTGATTCTGGTCGGCTCGCGCGTACAATCCAACGCGGGTTAGGGTCGAGCGGGCGGCTGCTTCGCTTCGCAGTCGCAGTACCGGACCACCGCGGCGGATTGGAACACCTCGCAAAGACTATCAGCGAGGAAAATGCAGTTCTGAAGAGCCTCGTCACAGAGCAGATGTGGGTCCATAGTGACGTTGCAGCCACTTGGGTTTGTATCAGTGTTCATTTTATTTTAGGCCTTTAGGTGCCATGTTCTAATGGCAACCAGTTGAAAGTAAACATAAATGCACCTTTAGTGAAATAACAATGCCATCTATTGAAAAAACAGCTACTGTAAATTTGCCAGACAATGATTCAGATATACGGTAACATTCCACAAGCGGAATTAACTTTTCTATTTTGTTTCAGGCAAATGTTGTTGTGGAGACTGCTAATGAAGACCATGCAACAAATTTCAAGGACAGATTACGTGAACTATACCCTTCAGCAAGATTCGCTGTTATAGATTACGAGGACAAGCATAAAATTGGCCTCCGATAATAATATAAGTTAACTGTGGGAAATTAACTGTGTAACTCCTGGAACAAAAATTTGGAATGGGTCCAGTGTTTCCAATGCTTTTATCAATCAAAGAAACTGATTCACTAAAAACAATTGAAATAAAACAATAAGTGAAATGTTTTTGTTTATTTTAGAACTTAGCCATAATGTTACGCAACAGGATCATCTCCCTTTGTTGCCCGCGTGTATATTACTTGACCGTGGTGTTGAACAACTTGTTTGATCAATCCTGAAAAGATACATTTCATGGTTGTGACTTTGGTATTTAATTCCTATTTAAAATTTTTAATGAAAAAGACTCAGACTCAATATATCAGTATTTTTACTGTCATGGTAAATCTAGATGAAATATTCATCATTATAGTTTTATATATATTTTATTAGGGAACATTTGATGTTCTTTAGAACCATAACTCTGTCCATTAAAAATTTCATTCGCACTGATTATAAGACTATGTTAAAATCCATAAACAGTCAATATGCGAAAATTATAAGTTTGTTATTAACCTTTTTCTCTAAGTTCGATGAGCGCTCGCCTGGCAAGGGATCCTCGGACCTTCAACCTTTCAGAGACGACCGCGGGTGTGATCAGCTTGTACTGAGGCACTTCTTTGTACAACTTTTCATAAGTCGGCTTGTCGAACAACACCTGGTTGTTCAACTTGTCACGTACTTTTCCTTTGGACCACTTCTGCAAGTAAAATAAGATGGAGTATTAAAAACGATTCCAAGAATCGTTCGAAACTTATAGTGCGACTGACAGCCATCAGACTCAATATATCAGTTCACATTAGCTTTCATGGACATCAAGTGTCAAGATTAATAATCATATGGTGAAATTACTAATTAGCTTATATTTTTTGAAGAGAAATAAAGCTGTTTCCTAGCTTACATTACATTATCGTCACAACAAGTAGACATAACCTCACTTAACAATAAAATACAACTTTACCTTCTTTTTAGCTTTGCCGCCGCTGGATCCTTCCTTCTTCTTTTGCGTCTTTTGAGGTTGCTTGGCAGAAGCCTTGGCGTCCTTCTTGGGCGGCTAAAATAAAATAACAGATATAACACGCGCCACGAGGTTAGTGTACGACGTTACCTAGCTTTGACGATGATTTAGAATTCACACTCCAAGTGATGTCATCAAATAATTAAAACTGTAAAACCTATGTAATATAACAAAACACAATATCTTCAGTGATATATTTTCACAAAAATATCAAGACAAATGTTAACACTCACCATCTTGGATTTGGAAAGACATACAGAGAATCGGAAAGAGCTAAAGATAACAGATAAAATTTTGTTGCAATGTCACAGATTATAATTGCTTACCGGTTTTTTACTTGCTTTGGACGATTTAATTGTAATTTCCCGTTTTTCATTTTATTAACAGCTGTCTAATTTTGAAGCTATTCCTGGAGTCACATTCACATAAATTAACATAATATTGTCTTTTGTATAATTATCATTATCAATTAATTTAAATCACTGAATCAAACTGCTTATGCTTAGATTATTTAGTCGATTGGGGACTATTAAACGACCCGATATTTTAATAGAGTAGAGTTTACAAGTTTACATGGTTTGGTATTGTGGATAAACATTATTTTAATAATAAACATACCAGTCTTAAAATCAATGCACCGCACGTCCAGTAAGCCAGGTTGCATGGGACGTAGAGAAGTATCTTTGTATTTCATGGCCCGATAACACAAGTTAAATGCATAGGGTTGTTACATGTCATATGCAAGAATTTCTACCAGTTAAAAATGTAACTTGTAACTGGTTTGGAATGCACATGCTTCTTCTTACATAAGCAGCCATGCCTGTCTATAAAATTCTCTCTCCAATAATAGATTCCTACTCAATTACGCCGGTGAAGGTTATACAAACTACAACATTTATCGAAACGTTTATAGTAGTGATCCGAAGTTCATGCAAAGGAACTCACGGACCTAATTAAATTATTAAGAAAACAAGCAATGGGCTTGTAGACAAATTTTGGAATGCGTGTTTATTCGATATATGTATATATGTGTAATACTAGCGAAAAATATATTATTTCAGTATAGAATTGTGTTACAAATAATATTTTTGCCTTTTTGTGTACCGAATATCAACTGAGCGCGAAAACGCTTCAAGTGGCATGGCGATCTCTTTGACATCACACTTCAGTAAGCACTAAGCAATAACTAAACGAAATTCAGGAATGTTTGCTGAGGCGTGACGTCATGCGCTCTGATTGATGTTTCAGTCAAGATGGCCGATTGCAGTTTTTTAAGTATTACTTCATTTAAAATAAAATTAATCGTATGGTAATATAAAAAATAAAAGAGTTAAGTTTATGAATTATCATTCCATAATATATCACATAATATCATTTAATCCTTGATTCTTAATTACTGTCATCACGCCTATTGTTTTCTTACGAAACATTTATATAAGGGAAACAAAAAATAAACAAGGTCAAAAATAATTTTATTGCTATTTGTCTGTCACCGTAAAACTAGATAACCGTATTTCACATCAATGTTTGTAGCGACTCGTAATATAACAACTCTTCTTCAGAGACTGAAGGCCGAAAGGATTCCACTCCCTGCAACAGTTCTGATGCACCGAGAATAATCGATTCGATGCTTAGTTCGCTTTCTTTTAGAGTACCTGAAAAAGCAAACGTTTAATTAATACACTAGCAGCGTGTGTGGAGGAGCTATCTAATGACAAATTTAAAAATACACATTTTTTTTACCGTTGTGTAATTTGGCCACTAGTTCGCGAACGGCAGCGGAGCGCGCGGTCGCGACCACTTGCAACAAGTCGGCGCCCGTGCAGCTCTCGGGCAGCGCCAGTGCGATGTCTTCCAAGTTCACCTCCGGGCGCACGTTGTAGCTAAATCAATAAGGCATAATGCTTCAAACGCGTTTTAATTTACCAGGCCATATATAAAGTAGATGCCGAGATTAATTATATTAAAAAACAATGTATGTCACAAGATTCTGCATTCTGCTATGAACTTGAAGCAAAAGATAAAGTAGAAAAGCTCTTTAACTAGCATTTCGTCTATTGTTTTAATTATACAATTTCAATTGGCTATATTATGTCTAGTCTTAGGAAAATTTTCCTGTACCCACATGTATGGCACTTGCTCCTTATTATTAGTTTCCGTTGTGTATTTAGATAAGAGCACATTATGAAGCTAAGTACACGAGCTCACCTCCTACATAGAGCCTTCAGTACACAAGTCTTCTCCGCCCGACCTTTGTATGGGCCCACATATATGAGCTTGTCCAGTCGGCCCGGTCGCAGTAGTGCCTGTTCCAATAGGTCCGGTCTGTTCGTAGCACCCATTATAAACACAAAACTTGATGTGTCGGCATCTGAAGGAACAGGAAATAAATGAAACATACATAACATCCAACTAATGGATAAAATCTGGTGGAACTATTATTTCGTAATTTTTGTAAAAACGTATAGTGAATTGAATTGATACAGGCAATTGTTTTCAAGATAAAAATAAATTAATTGTAAAAAAAACTTTTTATGAACAAGCTTTTATATAATTGCCCTAAAATGTATTAGTTTTGGTGTTCACCTCAGCAAGCCATTTCATTTGATGCCCATATTGTGGTAGTGCAAAAAAAATAACTAGTCCGCCATTTTGGACGATCCGCCATATTGGAATTAGAATGACATCACATAACAAAGCATGCATTATCATCCAGAATAAGCGTGTATACCAAATTTCAGCGCAATCGGTTAAAGATGACTGGTCTAAAGTTCAGTCGCAAGGTTCCCGCCCGGACAAACATACATATATAGCAAGTTAATATAAAGCTTGTAACACTAAAGATAAAAGAACCTTCTCCGCTGGCAACGCCGTCCAGCTCGGCCAGCAGTTGGCTGACGACGCGGTCGCTGGCGCCGCCCGAGTCGCCGGCCGCGCCGCGCCGCGGGGCCAGCGCGTCCAGCTCGTCCAGGAACACGATACACGGCGAGCACGCGCGCGCTGACTCGAACACTGCACGATGTACCATTTCATACATTTAGTAATATTTACTAATAAAATGAGGTAATTAACACAAGGCCTTTGTCCAACAGTGGTATATAATAAAAAAAAATTAAAAAATTATATAACCCGACTGTAAAAAATGTGAAGTAAATAAAAAACTGAGAATGAAAAAAACAAGTTCAGGGATCTGATAAACACTTGTAATATTTTAATGCGGGATATACACGAAATTACGGAATTTTGCAGTCGGGACCAACATAGTCACACACATGTTGTAAAAAGTATGTATCTTTGCTTATCCAAGACCAAT
>DWGJ01002419.1:0-15837 GCA_018246895.1 Aspitha aspitha aspitha | reverse complement strand
TTGAGCTGTGTTCGTGTTGCCGCGATAGCCACGACACTGAATAATCAACTGGTGCATGAACACTGTAGTTAAAGTAGAATGGAAAATGTTGTGTCATTTAATTAATAGATAAATAATTATAAAAAATGTTATATAATTATATGACAAATATGGCAAATATATATGTATATTTTATTGTATAGCGGAATGAAAACTATTTCAGAATAATGTAAATGGAAAATGTTATAGACCGAGATATGTTAAAACTAAGTTAACTGTTTGTAAAAAGAAAAGAGAAAATATGTATAATTGAATATTTGCTATGATCGTGTTTAATTTCACCGACCTTCAGTCATTTCCATTTCCAGTAACACAATATTTTACAATAAGTTGTAGAAAATAAGAGGTATTAAGAGATAAAAAAGAGACATAACCTGAAGTCCTGAAGAAAACAAAACTATTCAATCTAAAATACCTTTTTATTATGATACAATTATAACCAAGTGTTGACAAACGTTATGTGAAATATCTAAAAAAATACTGAACAAAATGTGACCAGCAAAATGTATTTCCAAATAAGGGATTAATTTTCATTGCATATTGTATTACACAAATTATCATTTTAAAGATATTAACAACGGACATATAAACATATGTAATAATAAGCATTTTAATTTTAAAACAATTGCTCAATAAATTCTTAATAAAATTTTCATGAAAAAGAGTAGGCCATTTCGATATGAAAATTAAAAAAAGCTGTGCACACTACTATTTACCACAACTAAGTACAAATAGGGATCATAATAAAAATAATACTAACAGTACACTGGTGACGAATGAGCTACAGTAGGCGGTCTATATATCCGAGTCGAGATCCAGCTTGACGGTCTCGCCGGGCTTGAAGGCGGGCATGCCGAGGTAGGGACACGTGGCGCAGCGGAACGCGTCACCCAGGTAACACTGCGATTACACAACACTTAAAGACCAAGACCGCCCTATCTCGACCAAATCGATCAGACATTGGCTGATGGGAGAGTCAAGAGCCTCCGAAACCGGCGTGTATGCATGAAGAGAGTGATGAATATAGATGAAGCACGGCAGGTTTGTAAGGACAGAGATATTTGTATTAACTATTTTGCGTTTACCTTTGTGAGTATTTACGGTGAGTATTAACTTCTCTTGAAGCCCACAAATTGATCAACCCTTCATTCCTGTATTCCAGGGTGATGACTCTTCGTCCGGGGGATATCCTGCTGACGGGCACCCCGGGGGGAGTGGGCATCTACCGGTCACCACCGGAGTATCTCCGGCCCGGGGATGTAGTTCACAGCGAAATACAGAACATTGGAGTACTGGAGACTAAAGTTGAACTGTTTTGATGTTGACGGTACAAAGATTGTGTAACAATATTTTAAAATGGATTTGTAAATATATATATCGAACCCTCTCCCTCCACTATTAAGTGTAACATGAGTCTAAAGGAATTTATTTCATTGTTTTATTATTTCTAACAATAAATATTTATTGGTGTATTCAATGTTTTTATTTTATAATTATAAACTAATTATACCATTAAGTAATCTACAGTTATGAGCAAATGTAATAAAAACCATATGTAATAATTATTATTAAGGTCTGCTTAAATCTGTGTTAGTAGAAAGGCTGAATAAAATAAAATTAATATTATAATAATTTCATGATAATACAACAGTAAAATATAGAAACGTTTGGAACGAAACGGTGTTTTACCTTTACAATAATTAATAATGAAAGTCAATGTTTACATACAATAAAATATTTGCTATAGGAATATCTTCCACCAGACTTCTAGTAAAATGTTTAAAATTTAAAATATTCAAAACATAGTTAGTGCGTAGGTTCACTGTAAAAATTGATACAGAAAATGTGGCGTAGACATGTATAAAACTTATTGATTGAAGCAGATATTACGTTGATTTATATTAAACACGAATATTACAGGGTTTTCAGTCTACTTTATAAATAAGGAGTTCCGAAAAAAACTAGTTTTATGGGACTTACTGTTGTATGATTTTGGGTGTTATAAAAACGCGTGGGAAACGAAACAATCACATAACATTCTTTGTACGATTACCTACGTTTGGAAGATGCTTTAACCGATCGAAGAGAACTGCTAAAACTATTGCCGACGGATCACACGCGAAAACTATGTATCGCAATTAAAACATAAGCAAAAGCAATTTGAACTTATAGTAACATGTTTCAATGCTAAAAAACTAACGCACAAAAAGCCACTAACTGGACGATACATGAGAAAATCGTTGTACGCTACGATTTAAATTTCGAGTGCACTAAATCGTTCCATCAACTGAATAGACTCATCTCGACGCTGATTGGTGAATGCGTGCGCAATTGAGCCAATCGGCGTCTTCCGTTCGCCACAGGAAGAGCCGTTTGTCGTCCCTTTTCATAGACTATTAAATTTAATGTCCGCCAAGGGGAGTTTTATTAACTTAAGTGGTCTATACGGGCGCGCTGCCGTTGTAAGCTGACCTCAGCGCTAATATCACGCCATTACATCACACCTAAGCGCACGAGTCCCGCTGTATTGGTTGATAGAACGCTTTTGATACCCGCAGATTCTAATTTTGTCTATTGCGAACGGATATTCGTCGTTGTGAATAGATTTCGAGCAATTTTGTTGTTTAGATCTATTGGTTCTGTTACTGTTGATATGCAATTTTTTTGATTGAGTAATGGCCGACTGTAACGCATACCGCCAATTGGAAATTGCATATAACCATGGGAGCCTCTGCACCCTAGATTGATAATAATTTAGTCTTAGAACACCACTTAGGTGACAATTTGTTGCAAATGGTATCGTTGCATAAAGAGTATAATGGCAAGCCGAAAGGAAGTCGATCACTATCTTTAACTGAAAGATTGCTGTGATTTTCCCAATAAAACGGTCAATCAAATAATCCAGACCAATCTATATGAATTACGACTTGTTCCCACACTTTATCCCCTTTAACTAACGCAACACAACATAACACACTACATATTACCTAACCATTTTATTTACAGCCTAGTTACTAAGGTAATTTAATTCTAGAACATGGTTCAATACGACTTGCGAATTCATACAATCAGGTGTTTATTTATTTTATTTGTCATCCAATCTATTCCTGACTTCATCTAGTTGGTCACGAGTGTTCAAATTGTGAGATAAATTTTATATTTTTGATCAAATGCCATAAACACATTGAAATCTGTTTTAGACAGCATAAGACTAGAAAAAGTATACTCCTTTCGCTTGTTATTCACATCTCCGATATTGTCTGTATATTTCATTGATTTAATGTATACAACATCTTTAATGTTAATGTTACATGAATTAGCTAATACAAGGCCATTAGGTATTTTATTGTTTTGGTCGATATTTGTATGTTTATAAATTTACAAAAACAGTGGACCTAGAATACTTCCCTGAGCCACTCTAAAGAATACATCTCGTGATCAGTTAAATTATGTTGCTATATTATGTTTTGAACTAATTACGGTTTCTGTGATAGCATGTGTTTGTTGTTTCAAATGGATATGCCTCCCGGTGTGAGCACATATGCGCCTATAATTAATTTTTTATTGCTCGCCCGAGATCTTGCCTAATTGAAAGCGATGCAACGTTTTATATAGCACACTTCATGGTTAATATTCTCAAATTGGAGTTTATAAGATATAAATAAAATAATAGCAAAAAGTATTTATTAATTGTGTAGAGAGCCCTTTCTTACTTTTCTGCAAATATTGGACAACCTAAACGTGACAATACCCTAAACAGGCCACCTCTTAATATCAGAACTAAAAAGGGCAAAATAGGTGAATGTTAATTACGACAAATTTGCTGTCTGAACTACAGGTCTAAACTTATCAAAAATGGAAAAGTTTAGTCGCTTGAGATAAAATTGTGGAACATTTTAGTATGTAAGTTATAAGTGATAAATATGATTAAAACATACAAACAAATCCGCTTTAGTTTATTTAATGAAATTTTTAAAAAGCATAAATAAATAATGACAAGGAATAAATGATATCTCGAAAATACATCCAGATATGTTATTTCGGAAGTGCATGCCAGGATTTAAACCAAGATCTTTGGTGCGTTACACTATAATCTGAAGCCGGCTAAACTAGGTATTCATATGCGCATGTATGTATATATGTATGTGTATCAGCTGTCTGGTCACCATAACGCAGGCATTAAATTGCCTTCTGTGGGATCAGACAGCCGTGTGTGGAATTGTCCCTAGTTATTTATTATTATTTAATTAGAGTCGAAACTGAGTGTTAGGACGTCCCGAGACTTTGCTAGCCTTTGAGTCGAATCTTGATGATTTTACAAAATATTATGCCAAATAACTAAAACTTCTTGTACATATGATGATTACGAACTGGGAAGGAGTTCTTCTGATAGACGAAAACATACCAAGCTTTCGATAGAAGTAGACGATGCGAAACAAGGGACCATAGTCGTGGAAAATCAGAGGCGACCATCTTAGTACTCAAGAGTGGCAACGCATCTGTGACAGACTTCTGATAGAATCAGTCCTGTTAGACGTCGGTTGCAGATGTCCACGGGCAACGGAGGCCACTTGTGACTGCTGCCTGCTCGTTTGCTACTCTATTTAACTTTTAAAAAATCCGTATAATATCTATATCTAATATCCGTATAATGCGCCTGACCGTATAAATAAAAAGGCAAGGTCAAAGATAATTTTTGCAGTTTTATTTGTTTTGCAAGTTAGTACGATGCGCTAAACTAGCTTTTCTGCGGTTGCAGTAGTCATATTTAAGTACGCAGTATAGCTATCAAACTCTTAGTGAGTTATTAGTGAGTAATCTCATTGTCGATTAGTCCTTAACTGAACAATGTATAAGCTTAAACTGTTCTGTGTCGCTGTGACGTCATAGCTGTGAAGATTCTAGAAAACGATTGTGTCAGGTCCGTTATTTTAAGATTTTACAACTTTTGCATTACATAATGTTATTATTATAATTGGAATTTTCTTTTCTATTTACATTTGCAACTGTATTATTTAACGATCGAATCAATGGTGCTTAAACTGTTGGTGATTTGAGCATTACATCTTTATATGAATACAAGTTATATTAATATATTATTTATTAACAACTGCATTTCCCAGCAATTTTCGGCATCTGTAAATCTTAAGATATCCTCAATAAAAAGCCTATTTTCCAGTACCAGTCCAGGTTGTCATTATACAATATGTTAAATAAAAGCTAATGTTTCATTGTAATTCTTTATCTGTTACTATACCTATCCCCTTATTAAGTTTGATGTTATTCTAATTTTTAATTATTTTGAGTCTATTTTTGTTATTCTAGTTATGTTATTCTATTATTATTCTGAATTCGTATTTAACTTACAATACTGGCAGTCCAACAAAGTAAGAATGATTATAATGTAATTACTGTCAATATCACGTTTTGATATGGCTTTCCAAGTACGAATTTGTCGATAAGAGGTCAAAAACTCTGAAGCGAATAAAAGATTTGTGCATATATTGTTTCATTATAACTTTGACAATAAACTAACTGTAGCGCTTTTTGCTTTGTATTGCCAGAATATTAAAACCTATTTTAATACTTTATTCAGAAATAATACGATTATGAATAACGTTTACCTATGTTCCACTATTGTTTAATTATTCATACATAGGAGTATATAGTCATCAGTATAGGTTTAACTTGTTAGTAATCACGTGTGAGTAGTCCTAGAATATATTACTTTATTTATTAGTATGTATAAAAACGACAGACCGTTGATAGTGTTCATTGTTGTTAGTGCAATATATTTATTGTACCGTTGTTGGACGGTTGATGTACCGAATTAGGTTTTTGTTATTTATTATGTATGTATGTTAGGTATGCGACTCTTCTTCCTGCGCCTTGGAGGCGCTGGTGGGGTAATTCTTTATTTAAATTCAATTAATTCGAATGCGTTTTATATCTAAATTCAAACATGTTCCAATTGTGTTCTATATTCAAATTCAAATATTAACCTAATTCTTATCGGTAAAAGCAGTTTAAATAATATAATATACATGAATAAATGCATATGTATGTAACATCATGTTTTATTTCTTTATATTTAAATTATATTTATAATAGAAATAGGCCAAATAGTAAATCTTTATTCGCATTCTTAAGTACCGGGTGCAAAGCACTTGCCCTTGACTACAATATAATGTGCATTAATATACCAATGAAATGCAAAGTTAGTATTCGTGGTATATAACGGTTATTATAATATAAACACAAATAATTATTTATGTATCATTTATTTATTTACTGACCGTTAACAATAATTATTTTATAATGACAAAGAAATCGAGCGGCAGGGGTAGAATTCATTAACAATTAAAATTATCTATATTAGGCGTGCTTATTTGTAATATTAGTAGGCCAAAGCTAACAATTTCCCTCTATTACAGTCCTAATAAATGTCTTTCGCCTTTGCTACTTCCTTCAAAATCATTAGCTCAGACCTGGTCTTCCTCTCGCTTTCATCGTAGCGATGCAGCTCTCAGAAGTCCACTTCTTACGCTCTTCGAGTCTGTCGGATTGCGAACTACGTCGCTATTGCTACGGCTTTTAATTTTTAATTGTAAGGAATACATACATAACAATAGCAAATGAAGATCACTCTCTAACGTAAATAGTCAACTAAGTTGTGTAAATACATACTCGTACAAACTGTGGTTAACGGTAAGTATTGTTGACATTCTGGTGTTGTTGATTCTTGTTGAATAAAAGCACACCACACAGCAGCGGTATTTAACTTAATTGTTAATCGATTTGTCTATGATCTCCAGCGTATTAACAAATTACATACATATTTCATAAAAAGGTATATTATATTTAACTACTAATAAAAGTCAAGTGCGATGTGTCACACTAAAAATATTTTATCTTTAAAAAATCTGTCAATTTTAATAAAATAAAACATTTGAACTTTCAACACATTTATTAAGTTTGGTTATTAAGTAAGGCTAAATTATAAATAAAGGTAAGGTTATAATTATTTTATACCTTTACTACAAATATTTGCACGTGTGCTTTTATAATACATTTTTATCGATAATATTTGACAGCTTGCGCACCGCACATAGCACATAATAAGGAAGGAAACCATAGGTCGTTGGCAGAAGAAGTATGTAGGTTAGTACTTCGCCATATCCTGCTTTGCTGGATCGTTAAATAGCCATTTGTTTCTTTTTTGACACAATCTAGCGAATTTTTGGCAAAAAAGATGTAAAAGAAATTAAAGAAGAACGAGTAGTTGTCAAGACAAGACGCGTGGCGCGCTGACTTATTATTCATATCTATATTTACAAAACATTTGCACATTCTGGCCTTATTCTATTTTAAGCATTTGTCAATTAACTTTTATTGAGTTGAATGTAAACAAAATTTGTTACAGAAACGAATTAAGAAGGAAAAACTAGAGTACATATATGTATTTGCGTAACAAAAATACAAAGTGAAGTCATTTATAAAATTTACGCAAACTAGCTCTTTGGGGCTCTCATCATTAAACAAGATGGAATACAATAAGCGCTGCTTATATATATCTTCACGCATTACTTTACAGTTTACAATAAATAATTTACTATTTATAACTAATGTATATTACCTTGTAAAATCATATATTCAAGCACATTCAGAAACCTACTAGATAATAATTATGATAGAACTTTAGTAAGTTCGTTTAATCATCAATTATTTAAAAATAACTTAAAACGCGTAGACCAACAGAAATTAATTGTATATTACATACTATACATGACTATTCACATTTTTTTGATATCTCAATAAAGAATCATGTTACTTGATAATAATTAATTTAGGAATATTACATTATATTAAAATAATGGGTTGTTTTATAACACACGGTGAAACAAAGCGCAATAAACTGACATTACGACTTGTAAAATACAAGTAGGTAGTATAGTCACGTGAAATTTATGTCAATTAACAGAAGGTCTTAATTTCTCAATATATTACTCGTCGTGTTGCCGTTTGTGACTGTACTCATATATGTATAAATAGAAAAAGTCATCTTCTCATTGTGAAACACTAAATACTCATTGATAAGCACTTAAGCAGCAGGAGATATATAAAGCACTCCTGCGGCACTAGTACTTAGTAACAAGATTTAGTTCTCTTCCCTTTTCGTCTTTACTCTTCTCTCTTCCTTTGAACTCCTTTTCTATTCTTCACGAATCGTTAGCATTAACAATCTGTGTTACAAGTAAAAGTGTATTCATATCACAACAAGGATGCTCTGAAATATAATATACTCACAAGAAGGGAGTGGATTAAGTCGACGACCCTGGCTTTTGTAACATTGGCAAATAAACTTGCATATTTCTGTAACAGAATAAAAGATAACACAAACCATAAATAACTTCTATCTTTTTCAATCTATATAATGATTTTTGCAAACTAAGAGTAACAGATTGTAAAAAGATAGATACAAAGATAGATACAATGTTATCGTTGAAGTGTAATGAATAGAAGTAAAATACGATTAAAACTCCGGGCGAATGTATGCAAATATTTCTTATTGCACGTCTATGTTTCTGTCGGCATTACATGTAAAGGATTTATTAATAAAACAGAAACGTGCTTACAGTAACACAATAAGCGTGAATATGACAAACAAGAGTCATGAAGACCAATTAAGCTTGTCTGGAATCGCAATTATTATTACCAACGCACGCGCACTGTACAAAATGATCACTACGTATGGAAAGATATGACAAATTTTATATCCAAACATCCTGCGTATGTTAAGAGCGTTCGTTGTAAAAGAAACAGGTCAGCTATGTAAGATGTAGAGATATTTGGCACTCGGCGCTTTTTACCTACCCCGTAATGGACCAGGCGTGATGTTATATATCCCTTTTTGTTCAGTTTACAGTTGTTCCAATCGATTTACTGCCTATATTTATAGGTGTAGGTTTTTTAAGTCTCTACATACGGGTAGAGTCTCTGTTTTTCTGCAATTTGGTACAGTTGGTTGTTATAATTAAAACGAAAAGATAAAATAAAACCACAAAGTTCATACCGTTTCCGAACTCTCCTTCGTACTTGATACGCTAACTCTACGTATATGAATGTAAAGGAGTATACGTTTACATCCTAATGATGATGAATCATAATTATTCTCCGACGAAGACGCTAATTTCCAATTTATACCGCTAACAAGGGCAGCTCAGCCGATTAGGTCAATGAGTGTTTTAGAGCGAAAATTTCTGTTGTCTGGAAGTACAAGATAATATTTCATGAATGTGAAAGAAGAACAAGTTTGTAAGCATACAGATATTTGTGTTTCCGTTACGGTATAGTAATAATACTAATCCGGGATCTACGAGCTCACTAACTTGCTGATTTGATTATCCAGTTCATTGTTATCGAAATCAATTTGCTACATTTGAACAGGTATGATTAGGAGCAATAGCTGATGGGGAAGAAAGGTCAACGATTAACAGTTAAAGAGTACAGAAAGGTCTCCTACCTGAGGTATATTGGAGACATTCTGAACAGAAGCCCCAGGTCTGTTCGGAATGGAGTTGTTTAGGCGAAGAATATGCTTGATCGTTAGACTTCTAAGGGTCGATGACTGTAACGCTGAACGATGAAATTGTATGGTAAACTGTACACTTTAAAGTTATTCATAAACACGTTATTGGCTAACTGTGCCCTAAACAGAAACCACAACAAAACTTTAGGTTTAGGGTTTAAACCATTACTGTCAATTGGTTAATACTCCTAACTTCCATAAGTAATACCACGCTAAAAGTGATATAAAATTAAATAACTACAGTAATGTCATTGATAGTATAAGCTTCTATGCTAATAATAAGGAGATATCACGATACCAGGTATCAACGTTTGTTTACTCACCAGGAAATAGAAAAAAATATGGAATTTGTTTACAAGCGGTCACTGCAACCTATAAGCATCTGTATTATAACATAAATAGAATTCAGATTCCATTGCAAATCGACCAAGCTATAGACCAAAACATCATTGTAATGAGCCAGCAACTATCGTTATAACATGTTAACGTTAATTGTTAATTATTGGATGATTGATTTATGATTAATCTCAACAGACGTACCATCGAAATTGCCCTACATACATACCTAGTAAAGTAATTGCGCCTACAGGAAAACATTGCATTGCAGATTTCAGTCCATTGGCCTTGAGATCACACATGTGTGTCATAACCGCAAAATATAATTTTTGCTCTTATGCCCTTGTCCGTAAAAAATATAAACATGAAGAGATAAGAGTATGTTAGCGAACGGCAGCGTCGTCGAAACTGTAGCCACATCTTCAACATAATTGCTCAATTGATCGCATCCGTGCCACAGACGACGGAATGAATAGTACAGGCCATATCCGGATTAGGGGCAAATAGCTCGCAACTAACTGGGCAGACTAATTCGATAAATGCGAAGATAGATTTAAATGGTCTTGAAATTGAACTGATTGAGCGGACTTTAAAAATAGTACAGTCGTTTCGGATGACCTTTTTGACTGTGACTGCCCGGTAATTCAATAGTTAGCGAATCCAACTACTAAGCTGGAGGCCGTGGATTCGATTCCTACGTAGGAAAGCAATTTGCGCGGCGAACACGAGTTTTCTCTGCATGATTTCGGATCAGATGGTAGTATGTAAAATTATGTATTTTTATGCAACAAGTTATTTGAAGAAACAAAGATTTTACGATCTCCAGTAATACATAAGTAAATGCTACGTATAAATAAAAGAGTATAAATATACTATATATGCAAATTTAATACATTATTGGAATTTCTGATAGATCATTAACAGGTTGAAGGTTAGCTATGGATACCCAATGATTCATTATCTGTAAAAGGTAATTAGAATACTACAGAAAAAAAATTTAGCACGTGTTCGTATGTATTGCGTATCTATAGTACTTTAGTTGTAGCGTGATGTGATAAATAAGGGCAAAAAATTAAATTGTATTGTTTAATTAAATAGTTGTGTACACTAAAGGGTCAGATATACTGAATTCAAAATTAACATTAAGATCTGTAAGACCTACATACCTACATACGTATATTAACAATGAAAATGCATATTTGAATTTGATTTCCTTCGCCTAACTGACTTGGGGATTAGGGACTAGGACATTTTAAAACGCAATTGATTTCTGTGTAATATTTGACAATTACCTAGCAGGTTCTATATAAAAATGAGTCAATTGGTCCTATAGTCAATGATCACTGTTATTTGTCAACCTAAACACTTTAACTGTCCATCTAAAATATTCAGTTTCTATAGAAATATTTGTATTTCCATATTGATATGTGATTTGAGTACTCTTGATAATGTGTAATTACCAGTTTTCTGTGAAATACACACTAACTGCGGTAAGTAGAATTCCGGATAAGTAGCTTATTTACTATAAATGTAGAACGTAATAATCTCAATATCATGCTAAAATACATTGGGATGCACCGGAAAGTGAAATAGACTACTTTTTAAGCCAAAATATCTAGTCCGTAAAATTCGTATTAAAAATTAAACGTTCAGGAGCGTCATAACAAACTACGTGATTGTTTTGTATCGGGGAGGTTTAAAATACATACAACCTACAATAATCATATGGGAAAGGGTTTTACTCTTAGATATAATATACATGGATTTGGGAAGCCAGCCTAAAATGTGTCCTTCAAAAAAAAAGAGAAAGCAAATGAGGCTACCTATTTTTTATTTGTGATTAGACAAAGACAAGTATATGTCAGTCAATAACACTCTCTTATTATTTGTTGGACAGTCGCACTCACAGACCAGTCAATGGCTCATCCCATCTAAAATAATTTATCTATGGTTTTACTACGCAATTTCTGGAAAGTTCCCATTCTAGTATCCATACCGTGTATTCGTTAGCGACTTTGTTTTATTGTCAAACGTTTTTAACGTTTGCGTTAAAGATGGTAATTAGATATGTGTCACTTCTAATTGTTGTTAACACTGGGGATCGTGATCGCCCATATGGGCCCGGGATGAATGACCAGTGAACGTTTCGGCAGTACCATCGCATGTTCATAATTAACAGTTTAAATTCTTGAATAAGTTCCCCATGCTGTGTCGTTGAGTCAGCAGTACAAAACTACTTTTTGTTTTGTTACGCTCTCTCGAAATGAATAAAAAATATCTCGTAATAATAATTTTATTTTTTTTATTCAATTGTCAGCGGAAAATTAATTCATGTGCCGTTGTCAAGTTTAATTCTTTTCTTAAAAAAAAAACATTTTAAATTGTTTTATCATTGTTACGTTGCTACGTTGTTTTATCATTAATTCAGATTCAAACTAAGTTTTATTCATCGGCAGCTTTTTAGCTAAAAAAATATGTTGTAAAAAAGAGTTTGGTATAGAGTTTAACGCTATTATGCCTTTTTATAATGTAGATAGTAAATACATGTATTGATTAATTGACATTGATCAGTCAATCGTAGTCACAATCCGTATATTAGCAACTTATTTAACTCTATATTTCAGTACTAGTTATTGTAAAATATACAAAATCATTCACTCATATTCAAATTCAAATTATTCATATTTACCTGGTATTAGTCACAAAACAAAAATAATATTAAATTAAATTTTATTACACTGCTTTACATAATAATTAAGTAAAATGGATTTAAAATCAATTTCATTTGCAAATCAAGTTTAACATTATATCAAACTATTCTAATATACATAATACTTATTACTTTCCACAATTTCTGTAATTATGAAACGGCTTCTTATTACAAAATATTTTTATCAAATAAAAAAATCTATTAACTTTGAAACATCGTACATACATTTTAACTGTCAAAAATTTTCAACTAAAGTGTTTACAACAGTTTAATGTCTTTAAGAAAACTTTTTTTAGAAAACTTAAGACGGTTTAAAAAATCCATATCAAAATATCTAAATCAAAATCTAGAAGTTTATACTAGTACAAACAAATGCACTAAATACCTACTATGTATTTGTCTTTAAATTTTATGTAACATTTTCCTACTTTAACCGGAAATAAACTTCGATTAATCTTGCTCCGTAAAAGTATCATTTGCCTCAGTCATTATATTAATTGTTTGGTTTTGACCGTACAATAAACAGGCTTGTTTGTGCATATAGACAATAAGTTATCTATGTAATGTCACTATCAAACTATTTAAGGCGAAGGCGAAACAATGCTGGCAATAGTTCAGATAATAGCACTACTGTTTACTGTTCGTAAGTTCAACACTCTGTCGCTTAACACTATCTGAACGTCTTTATATTCATCTTTAACTTTTGCCCCCTCTTATCTCCCTCGGGTTGCCACCCTGCATTATCTCGTTAGCGCCTGTAAATAGAGCATTTCTTCGATAGGTCAACCGTTTTACCGTTTTATATTACAGGCAATGTATAATGAATAAAATTAATTGTAAATTGTTTCAATGACTGCTAGGAAAATGAAGATCACTAGTGCCATCTATTGCTGTTGGCAACAAAGGTCTATTGGAGAAGGAATTCGTGATGCGTAGCGTATGATTTGTTAATGATTCACTGTCCAGTGTGATGTTGCTCTAAATAGTGATATAACGTCATTCGTACCCACAACACTACGTAATGGACGGTAAATTAGTTATGCTCAAATGAAATCAGCCGTACATTTGATCTGACGTGTTTTTCCTTATGTGGGTCGAAAGATAATAAGACCTAACTGTTATAGATTGGCATGCAGTGCAGATTTTAAAAAAAGCAGTTTGCAAATAGAAGATTTAGCATAACATAAGAAAAGAACTATTCGTGTCAATATAGTTTTTAACAGAAATACAGTTACAGAAACAGTCAAGAAGAGAAATAAAATTTTGGCACATACTTTAGAGAAAATAGTCTCACCGAAGGATTCCACTGCTGCGTCGCTTAAAAAAAAAGAAAAATAACCGGCGCCAGCGTATCCAATCAACTGTCACTGCGTAACATCAAACTCCACACCCGGCGCGTTCGATATTTGAATTGAAACTCCCAGTATGGCGGCTGACGTGTTGCGACGCCTGCACCCGAGTTGAGACTACTCCTTAACTGGGTTTGATTACCTTTAAATAGAGGAACCCACATCAACTTATTTCATTGATGACGCGGGCTGTTGTGGGACCGTCTTCGTTCATTGTTACCCTAAATTCTCTTATTCGATCATTTTATTTAAGTGTTTGAAATTTTTGTTTCAATATACCCCGCTATAAAAGATTAAAAAGAGGCTTAACAACAATGAGTTCATTAAGCATTTTTAAGAAAGTTAAGCTCGTAGCACTTACTATTAAAATAGGTATATTTTATTAATATCAAAATAATACTGGTTTACAATAATATGTTTATGTATATAAAATCAATAAATTGACATTATTCTCAACCGGCAACTCATTTGTTTCAATACTTATACGGTAGGTTCGAAGCGACTTGTAAAATGCACGTAACATCCGTTTTGAGGTCTTGACTGGCACAAACAAATTCTCCTTCCCGTTCCCTTACACCCAAGAAATGTCGCCAAACGTTTGCAATGGCCAAATTGGAATTAGTATCACCCATTCTTTTCAGACGACTAAGTTAATCACTAAAAACGAGTTTGTATAAGACTGCAAATTATCATCCTGAACACCGGAATTACTTAAAATCAATAATCAAGTTTACTGTATCTGATTAAGCATAATATTTACCTATATCAATTTATAACTAAGGTAACTATGCATATTCTAAATTGATATAACTAATGTGCTTTATGTATCTACTCACATAACAATTTTACATTACAATGTTAATGAATGCAAATAATATAAGAAAGAAAGAATTTATTTTCCGCCTCCACTCCATGACAAACAACAAAATACAAAAACAGGAAAAGAAACAAACAAATGAAAAAATATATATAAATATAAAAATGTCCTGAGCATTCAATGTAAATAGCTTTTAATGTATTTTGTCTTGTCAATATGTCACATAAAAAACGTATACTATAGTAATAATAAACACTATTTAGTTCCTTTCATACATGTAGAGTATAGCCTGTAACTAACAAGTTGCTGAAGAAAATAATTATAATAATTTGTATTTTGAATCCAAATATCCTACACGAAAAAAATTGAAAGTTTCTTTAATAATGAAGTGCTCATTTGCTTCTTGAAATCGAATAGTACTTCTGAAGCCTATTGTCACCTACAATCGCGTTAAATTGAATGAAATTTTAATATGTCGTCAAGTGGGCAGTCCGCTGAGTGCGTTGACTTAGATAGGCCATGGATTTTAAATCACACGTGTTCGAGTGTGTAATTAAATTAACCTTTTTGATCCTCGTTGGCGCACACCAGAGGAACTTTGCTGATATATCCATTGGTTTCCTGATTTAATAACAATAGTTTTCCGATACAACACATTTTCATTATAGATACATATATAGATAGAATAGACATAAATCTAAAACAAAGTGGAGAGATGTACTTTTAAAAGACCATATTTGAAATTGCTGAATATAGAATAATTAACAATAATAATCATTACCGGGGACAAATCCACACGCGGCAATCTGATCCCAAATTAGGCAATTTAATGCCCGTGTTATGGTAACCGGACAACTAATACACATACAATATAGTAATTTAGATATTTTTATTTCGCCCAGACACAGAACAAACAAATTTGCTCATCACACAAATGTTTGTCCTGGGTGGGAATCGAACCCACGGCCTCCGGTTTTGCAGTTTGCAGTAAGAATCT